>JAAAKG020189487.1:0-16308 GCA_010014905.2 Druon quercuslanigerum | reverse complement strand
GAATTTGATGAATTCCTTGAATTTGATGAATTCCTTGAATTTGATGAATTCCTTGAATTTGATGAATTCCTTGAATTTGATGAATTCCTTGAATTCTGTGAATTCCGTGAATTCCATGAATTCTATAAATTCCACGAATCACATGAATTCCGTAAATTCTTTGATTTCCGTGAATTCCATGAATTAGCGGTTTTCATGAATTCCATGAATTCTGTAAATTCCATGAATTCCGCAAATTCCACTAATTATTTGTATTTCGTGAATTCCTTGTATTCTGGGCATTCAGCGAATTCCTTGAATTCCTGGAATTCCGCTAATTCCATGAAATCCGTGAATTGCGGTCGTGATATGAATTCAGCGAATTCCGTTAATTTCTGTAAATTCGGTAAGTTCTGTGAAATTCAAAAATTCTTTAAATTCTGAAAACACGCGCGTTATATACTATACATTAACGAAAGTTTTGGCTCCATCAGTAAAATTTATTTTTCGGAAATACACCTCCAATTCATGTAGTGGAAGTTTCCAACTGAAATTTTTAACAGTGCAGACATTTAAAAAGATTTCAATGTTCTGTAACTTAGGACAGGGAACTTTGGAAATAAAATTATAATTGTGTATCTCAACAAAGATTTTTGTTTACTTCCATTTTTCTTAATTAGATTCAACACTTTAAATTTGCATATTAGTACATTGGTACAAGAAGACTTTCTTTTTGTTGCTGTACTATCACCTATTACATTTTTGTTTAGGAATTCATCTTCTTGGTGAAAATTAAACTGTTGTTTATAATAAAGCAATAAGCTTGAAATTATAGTTTGAAATTGTTTTATTCAGTTCACAAAAGGTTCCATTTTTCAAACGTTACAAGGTTAACATGCTGGCCGTTGAATATTAATGGCCAGTAAAAAGACAACGATTTCTTAAATGAAGTTTTTTTGTCAACCTGATGTACTTCTAAAACTAAAATTCGAATATAATAATATATTTAGTGTCACACTAAACAAAAATTAATGTTGATGGCGAGTGTCATTTATCATTATTATTTTAAAATTCCTTGAAATTGGGCGATCTTTGCTCAAGGGAGATTCGTTGATTTCTTTTAAGGTCATTTCTTCAACCTGACCGCTGTATGAGTTAATTTTTGCACGTCTTTGTGCGTTATTGATTAATGTATAAAATCCACGAAGATGTGTCTTATTGTCCTCAACTATTGCAAATACGTCACCATTTGACGCTGATAATACAGTTTGTTCTGCGGTTGGCATCGGCAGCAGTGTCTGACGTCTTCCTCTCAATTGAATTGGTGCGTCACGAGGAAAAGTGTATCTTCGAATTTGAAATTGTTGGTTCGGATTCGTGTTGGGAATATACCGAAAAGATCTGAGTTCTTCAACTTCAAGTGGACCTAGGCAGAATGAAGAGTCAATGGCACAAGGGGACCTAGATCTGGCATGATGAGAAGGCTCGACAGGAGGAGACGAACTGATCGAAGAACCCGGATAATGAGTTCTGGCAAGAGAAGACCTTTCATGAAGATCAGAAGATTCGCCACAAGGATTTCTAGGAATAGGGGCGCCATTTGGTAAACAATCAAACTGTAAACTCAATTCTGTAACAAGAAACAGAAGTTCAATTTCTCTTTGTGTGTTCTCTTTCGGAAAGGAACGAGGCCGCTCGAAAACTAAGTCACACAGCCAGAGGTGGGGGATAAACAGATTTTGGGATGATTTGCTTCGAATTCATCTTTTTACGTCCAAAATTGTACTATTTAGTTCAAGACGCATGATTGATTATCTATTTCAAATATTTGTCTTATAATTTTTGGATTGACATTTCTTTAAATTATACAATAGGCTTTAATATAAGCCCTTTTTTACTATGAATAGTTAACGAAATATGAAATCGTTAATTAACATTGTGCGTTTTTTCGTAAAGAAAAAGCGGTGATGAACTTTCATTGTTGTAAAAAAAATCGCAAGCGGGTTTCTGCTATTGGATTCTCAAATTAGATGGTTTTAGATACTAAGAAATATTGTTTAGGATTTTAGAGTATAAAAATGACTATACTGCTAATGAATAAAGTCGTACTCATTGAGGAAAAATTCAAATAAAGGATATATTATTTTATTCACCAATAGAATTGAGGATAACTGCCAAGGATAAGATGAGAGTAGTAACGATCCACATATTTTCTGATTAAAGGCAAAACTGATTTCTGTATCTATGAAGAATATGAGTAAATCTATAACTTAAAAATATTTTAGTTCGTTATCAGATTAATATTAGTACAGCATAGAGTAAAACTAACATCAAGCTATAATTTATGATTAAAATGTGATTTTAATTAGTCTATTTTTTTAAGGAAAGCTCACATTATCAGGGAACATACGGGGAATTATTTCTGAAGTGACCACACATAATAATTTGATGTTTTCAGATCGGGGTTATATTGGCTAAACTTATTGTCCTATTCGCTTGGACGTCTCACACCAAATTTTAGGTACATCGAACGATTAGTTTTCGCATGCACAAAGGTGAAATTTTGCATTACAGCTAGCACACTGTAAACTTTAAATGCTTGTAACTATTATCTAATATAGGCAAATTACTTTTATATGAGGTATTAATTCAAATTGCAGAGAAGGATTGAGTTAATTTGATGCAGAGTCACCTCGTAATAAAGTTTACCTAAATGAGAAAGATGAAGCACAAATAGATGAAAATGATGAAGAAAAAGTAGAAAAAATGGACAATGGTTCAGACTTTTCATTATCACCAAATCACAATGACAAATGCAAGGATTATAATCAATCAGCATGCGATGAAGTTCTGGCTCAATTAAAAGAAATTTTTGTGGAGACTACTGAACCCTCAGAAAATTTTTTCTTCAAACCCTGGCACCTAAATCATGGGGCCACAGGAAATTAATGAAGGAATTTTATACATCTCAACTGCAATCTAAAAAAGCCAAGAAACTTGTACTTGTAAAGCTCCTTCAGAAGCCTGCTATTTGAACACACTAAAAGAATATCCTACTAAAATTTTTGACGAAAATTGTATCAGTGAAGTTACACTTTTATCTTGGACACACACTGATAGAAGTCTGATAGTAGCATACCTGCCCTCTTGGCGACCTTAGTGATGATTTCGTAGAAGACTTCTGGAGTTTGGATGTTCTGAAGGCACCGCGGCCTACCTACCCTCTCGGCGACCTCAGTAATGATTTCGTAGAAGACTTCTGGGTTTTAACGAGCTGAAGGTACCGCGACCTACCTGCCCTCTCGGCGACCTTAGTGATAATTTGGTAGAAGACTTCTGGATTTTGGATGATCTGAAGGTACCGCGGGCTACCGGCCCTCTTGGCGACCTTTTTCTATTGTTCAGCGCTAGGCTAGGTATCGAAGCGCTGTGGCTCTCAACCGGCGCCTTCTGCATTATTTTAAAGATGTAAATTTAAATGGTATTAGTGTATCAACTCTGTTGCACCTTGCCATGGAGGTCAAGTCGAAGGCGCGTTGGTGAAAAATTGCCAATGGAAACTGAAATTTTAGTAGAACATTTCTACGAGGATGATGATGATAGTCGCTTCATGCCAAGTATGAAGGACTTTGTATCATCACGAAAATGTTAAATTGTATCAATGAACTTACATTTTCATTTTGGACACACAATTATAGAAGTTCATTAAAACCCAAGTAGCTGAAAGTGATGATTTCGTAGAAGACTTCTGGGCATAAGAGGATCTGAAGGTTCCGCGGCCTACCTGCCCGCTCGGCGACCTTTTTCTAGTGTTCAGCGCTAGGCTGGATTTAGAAGCGCTGTGGCCTTCAAGCGGCGCCTTCTGCATTATTTTACAAGGGTAAATTTAAATGTTATTAGTTTATCAACTTTTTTGAGCCCAGCCATGGTGGCTGAGTCGTTCAAATTTATTTTATTTCCTTAGAAAGTGATTTCTTTAACTGAAAATGAATCTTTTATTTCTTGCAGTATATTTATCTCTTTTATTTAAAAAATCATATGTTTTATACAAAATTGGTATTTTTTGGGAAAAATTAATGTTTTTGTTTGAAAATCATTTTATTTTGTTGAAAATTATAACTTTTTAATTAGGATACTAAATTTTGAATAAAAAAATCAAATTTTCAACAAAGTAGACCAATTTTAAACAAAATATATGAATTGTCAGCTAAAAAATTGAAATTTTGCATTAAAAAAATGTTAATTTTCAGTTAGAAAAATAAGTTTTTAACCAAGAAGAAAATGAATTTTTAAGAAAATAGTTGAATATTGAACCAATTAGAAGAATATAAAATCTGAGATATGAATATTCAATCTAAGTAGACTAATTTTCAACAAAATATATGATTTTTTTAACTAAAAAAGATTATTTTTCTGCTCAGAAATAAGCATTATAATTTTCAGTCAGAAAAGTAAATTTTCAACAACAATTTTTGTATTTTACTGATTGAAAATTCATTTGTTTTGTTGAAAATTACTTTTCTAAAGTGAAAATAAAATTTTAAACAAAAAATTTAGATAAGTTCTATTTATAACACAATTTAACTTCATTTTAAATATAAATATTTCTTGAAAACTAAATGTATTATATTTTCAATTAAAGAAATAAACTTCAAACTAAAATAATGCATCTCTAGAATGAAATGAATTTTTAAGCAAATATTTGAATATTCAATCCAGAAGGTGAATTTTTTAATAAAAAGAAAAATTCTCAACAAAAATGTATTATTTTTCAACTAAAAACGATAGAGTTAAGAAAAAAGTTTAATTTTGAGTTTGAGAAATAAATTTTCGGGCGAATAAAAATATATTTTTAAGAAAATAGTAAACTTTTCAACTCAACAGATGAGTTTGTAACCAAAAGGATTAAATTCCCATAAAAGACATTTCCGCAGAAAACTGGAATATTTACTTTAAAAACTAATTTTCACTAAATATAATCATTTTTAATGACTAGTGAGTTTTTAGCGAAAAAGCTAGATATTGCACTGAAGCTTTATTTTTAAACAAATATGAAATGGTTTACTATAATTTAGAGTTAAAAAACTTACTTTTAAATTTTTTAAACAACTTTCTACCAATGAAAGACAAATTTTCAACAGAAAGAGATACATTTTTCACAAAAAAATAAAACGGTTCACTATTTAGTTAGAGAAATATGTTTTTAGGCAGAAAAAAATAAATGTTCAACGAATGAAAAAAATTTCTTTTCAAATTTAGTTGAACCTTTAGTTTAAAAAATTAATTTTCAATAATAAATCTAGTTTTCTACAAAAAGAAGAATTCTCAACTGAAGAAGATTGATGTTCAACCAATAGGGAAATAGTTAGATATTCAAATAAAAAGTGTAATTTTGAATAAAAAAACATAAATTTTAAACTAAAGCAATGAATTTTGAACCGAAAAAAGATTAATTTTCTGCCAATAGAGATTAATTTGTAACAAAACATATTAAAATTAAAACGCGTCTTCAACTTGACTTAAATTTAAACCTAAAAAATAATGCAGAAAGCGCCAATTGAGAGCCACAGCGCTTAGAGATCCAGTTCAGCGCTGAACAATAGAAAAAGGTCGCCGTGAGGGCAGGTAGGCCGCGGCACCTTCAGATCGTCTTAAGCAGACTTCTGTAAAAAACTTGTTAAGCTAAGATCCCATTCATTTAATGCAAAATGACAGCCACTGTTTATTTTAAGAACTTAAAAATAAGCTTCAAGAAGGTGAGATCTTACTTCAATTTGATTTTAAATTTAAAACATCAAAAATTGAAGTTTCAAAGTTGCTTCATTCAAAATTTTGAACTAAAAAGATGAATTTTCTGCCAACAGAGAGTAATTTGTAACAAAATATATTGATTTTCAGGTTTAAAATTCATTTCATTGGTTCAAAATTAAACTGTTTTCTTCAAAACTCATTTTCTTCTTAGTTAAAAACTTATTTTTCTAACTGAAAACTAAAAAATATTTTTTTTTCTGCAAAATTCAAATTTTTTAGCTGACAATTCATGTATTTTGTTGAAAATTAGAATATTTGGTTGAAATTTAAACGCGCCTTCGACTCGACTTAAATTTAAACCTACAAAATAATGCAGAATGCACCGGTTGAGAGCCACAGCGGTTCGAGATCCAGTCCAGCGCTGAGCAATAGCAAAGGTCGCCGAGAGGGCCGATCAAAAATGAAAAATTCTGTTTAAATCCAAAATTTTAATTCTTTTAGAAAAATTTCCTGTTCACATTCAGAGTTTTTCTACTTTTCGAAAATTCTACATTTCAACTAATTGAAAGAATTAGCATTACAGAGATTAAAATTTTTTTTTATATTTAATTTTCAATTGAAATTTTGTTTAAACTAAGAAATAGAATTTTGCTATAAAATTCTCTGTTACACCTCAGAATTTATTTAAAAAATTTAATTCCCTTTTTCAAGACAAACTAGAATTATTTTGTATCAATGCAAGTTTCAACTCAGAATTGGTTAAAATTTGAAAATTCCCTGCTTCACAATTTTAAAATCTTGAAACATCTACATCTTGATTTACGTTTTTTCAAATTATTTTTTTTCTTTTTGCCAAATTACAGAAATTTTCTTAAAATCTTCCACATTCATGTTTAATAATTTCGTAAATGTTTATGAATCTTCTTAAATATTCTTCTAAAATTAGTTTATTGAAGTATGTGGGTAATTAGCACTGAAATTTTGGATTTTGTCGGCACACGTAGACATTTCGCTTAAATTATTAGATATCATTTCAAATTTTGAAATAATTTTGAATTTTTCCAAATATTATAAATATATCTTCAACTTAGTACAATTTTTTCTAAAAATAATAGATGTTTAATTGTTACTTATACATCAAAATTCAACAATTTGACTAATAATTAAATGTCTCTAAATTAAACAATAACAATTGTAACATCTAAACTATAGATTTTTTGTTTAGTTTCGAATATTTAATTGATAATTACTGATTTTAAACTAACAACCAGATATTTCTAAATATTAAGTAACTGCTCTTTTTCGTAATTGAAAAATTTCAAATTGCAGTCTTTAAAAATGGAATATTTTAGAAACAAAATTATATTTGAAATTTAATAAAACCCTTTAATTATAAATATATCATTTTTGAGGTGGAGACTACAACATACACGAGTTTTTGAGAAAGAAGATTAATTTCCTCTTTCAACCGAATATATAAATTTTGAAGAAAAAATCTTAATTTTCTATTAAAAGAACAAAATGCCAACTAATTTTTTTAATTATTCATTAATTTTTAATTAAATTTACTGAGAAAGAAAAGTTTTTAACAAAAATAAACCAGTTAATGTTCAGTAAAAAAATTAATATTCAACCAGGAAAATGAATGTTTAAGAAAGTTGTTCAACATTCAATCGAGCAGTGGAAATTACAACTAAAAAAAATTAACGACTAAAATTGGAACAGCTAAATTTTAAGATTAAAAAATTAATTTTGAGAAAACGAAATTTAAAAAAAAACCGTTACATTTTTAAACAAAGAAATTAATTTTCTATCAAAACAAGTGGGATACAAACAGAGCTTAAATAAAATTTTTATAAATTTCTATGGATAATTTATTTTGAATAATTTTATCTGCAGGTAATGTAATGTTTTGTTCTAAAATGTATATTTATTTGTAAGTAAAAAATGTATCTGTTTGGTTCAAAATTCAACTATTTTATTGAAAATTTAATTATTTTGTGAAAAATCGACTCTTTAGTTGTGAATTCAAAGCTTCGGTTGAAAATTAAACTATATTGCTGACAATTCTTCTATCTTCGATGAATTTCACCCCTTATATACTTCGTTCTGAATTAATATATGTGTTGGAAATTCAACAAATTTTATTAAAAATAAATAAACATATTTGAAATTTTAATTTTAAATCCGTTTAATTCTTTACAAGATTAACTTGCGAGGAAATGTATATCTTCGAATTTGGATTCGCTGGTTCGGATTCTTGTACGGAATCATGGCAGGAGGAGACCTCGATCTGGCAGGAAGAATCGACTCGACAGGGTGAGATCTTGACCTGGCAAGAAGAGAAGTCTTAACAGGAGGAGAAGACCTGACCGAAGATCCCGGAGAATGCGGTTTGGCAGAAGAAGACGTGGCCAAAGAACCCGGATACTAATTTCTGGCAGGAGAGGACGTAACCGAGGAACTCGGATAATAATTCCTGGCAGGAGAAGACGTGACCAAAGAACACGGATAATAATTTCTGATAGGAGAAGGCGTGACCGAAGAACACGGATAATGATGTCTGGCAGGAGAAGACGTGACTGAAGAACCCGGATAATAATTTCTGCCAGGAGAATTGAAGGAATAGGTTCGCCATTAGGTAAACAATCAAACTGTAAACTTAACTCTGCAACAAGAAACCGAGTAATTTTTTGAAATTCTTCATAAACTGAAATAAGGATCTTTACTTAATAATAAAAAAATCTAAATAAAGACTAAACACTGTTTTTCCTATTTTCCTTTTTTCCCGTATTAGGATATTCTTCTTTTTCCCTGTTATCAAGAATCTTCTTCTCTCCTCTTTCATTTGAATTTAAATGTCTCCTGAATTCGATGTTTTTTTTTTGATCGAAAATTAATTTTTCTAAATGAAATTTTAATTACTGCATGATTCCTTGACCATTTGTAGTTGTTAGTTAAAATTTAACTAATCCATTTTAAATTAGGAATTCAAAGTAGCGCGATTTCAAAAGAAGGAATAGTGGGGGTCCGTAAAAAAAGGGGGGGGGGGATCTTTGAGGTAGTTAGTATGTGAGCGCCAAGGGGTAGCGGTAGTCTACGCTTGGTGCTCAAGTTATAAAATGTCAAAAACTAAACTCGGGTATTATACACCCAGTGCGTACCCATCGTTTTTATTAATCAATTTTTCTTATTTATTTATATTATATACTAATCAACAACATCCAAAAAAACTTTTTTTTTACTTTTAAGACATTTTTGTTGTGCGTTATTACGACAAATCAAGCGTTTAAATTACTTGACATCATTTCAAGCTTAAAATTAATTTTGAATATTTTCAAAATTCCCAAATATCTGTTAAAATTACTCAAATTTTTTCTACAAATAATAAGTGTTCAACTATTATTTCTACATAAAAATAAAACAATTTCGCCTAAAAATTAAACATTTCTACATACAAACATAAAAATTGTAATTTAAAAAAATTTGAAAGCTTTTCGAAATTTTAGCAATTCAAAGCTTTCTTTATCAAACAATGAAAATTTAAATAGCTTACTCTTAAATATTTTGCCTTAATTTACTCGTATTAAATGAACAGTCAAATATTGCTAATTATTAAATAAATAATCACTTTCTAAATTAAAATTTTTTTCATTGCATAGTCTAAGAAGTGAATAATTTTAACTGCAACAATATTTTTAATTCAATAAAAGCCTTTAATTACGATTATATTATTACTAAGTTATTTTGAAGTACAGATCCATTTCAAAATTATTTATTCATTTATTTATATTTATAACTCATTTTCAACTTAAAACGCTTTTAATTTTTAATTGTTTAATTAAACTAATTATTTCAAGAACTGTTGAAATCGAACTTACACAGATTCTTCGTCGGAAAATTTGTAAAATTTCCTTTCAACAAATAAATTCCTGGTCATTTCCGGGTTTTCCCGGTTTCCCGGTCTAACAGCCATACTCTTTGCTATAAATTCGTCATTTTTGGTTTCGGGTTAAAAATTCAAAATTTTGGCAAAAAAATCGTCTTTTTGTTTTGAAAATTCAGCAATTTGGTTAAAATTGTTTTCTCTGATTATTAAAAAATCTTTCTTGGTTAAAAATTTAAAATAAAATTAATATCGAAAAATTAACCATTCCATTTTTGGTGGAAAACTGATGTTTCTTAATTGAAAATTTTGGTTGTAGATAATAATTTATGTTAAAAATCCTTTTATTCGGTTGACAATTGAATCATCTTTTTTTTAATTCGATCAAAGTTTCTTCATTTTAGTTGAAAGTTTTTTTGTGTGGAAAATGCGGATAATTTGGTTTAAAAGTAATTTTTTAAATTGAAAATTTACTAATTCTGTTTTTGGTGGACACGCAGAATTGGTTTAAAAAATAGTCTCCTAAAGCAAGTTTTTGACCTAAATTAGATTTGGGTAAAAAAATTTTTAAAAAATCCCTACAGTGTCTACTAAAATAAGTAGTCAATTCCACCCTAAACGAATGCCCCCACCCCCATATTTACTTCCGCCACCTGTTCAAAAAATGCAAACTTTAGCACTTGCATGAGGTTCGTAGACCTCCATCAAATCAGATTCAAGGTCGTTTGAAGGTCAAACTGTAAAAAAGCCGATGAAAAATCCAGAAAAATACATCCATAAGTTTTTGGGGTCGCTGAATCCGAATCCGAGGTCCGTTGACTCCTATCACATCAGAGTCAAAGTCATTTGAAGGTCAAATCTTAAAAAAGCCGATTATAAGATTTTTATAGATTGACCCCTAAATGACCTTGACTTTTAAAGTAAAGTTTTCATTTTTTAAAGGGTTGGTGGTGGTGAAAAGCAGAGGTGGTTTTCTCCTGATCTGTTATTCAAAAGATATGAATAATTTTTAACGACTTGTAAAGTTTTCTAGACATTTAAAAAGATTTGAATGATCTTTGACATGAAACAAAGAAGTTTAGGGGACAATTTTAATTCTGTATCTAAAATGAGATATTCTTCTAAATTAGATTTAAATATTACCTAAATTCCCGTTTCACGTGAAAAAATACTTTTTTTAAGCAAACTAAAAATTCCTAACAAAAAATGCCTATTTTGAAATTAAAATGATAATTCTTCATGGAAATTCCCGGTATCAGAAAATATTTTAATCTTTCACCAAGTAGATGAATCTTGAAATAAAAAAAGATTCATTTTTAACTAAAAATAGGAAAGTTAAATATTCGGTAAAGTAAATTATTTTAAACAAAAAAAATTAACCAAATATATGAGTTTTTAAGCAAGAAGAATAATACGCGGTTTTTCCACAAAGAAAGGAAAACATTTTTCCGAAAATGAAGCAGTTACTTTTTCAGGAAAGGATTTAATCTTCAAACAGGAAAATTAATTTTCAACGAAGCAGTTCAAATTTCAATCAAGTATGAGAATTTTCAACTAAAAAAGATAAATTTTCAACTAAAATGGGAAAAACTGAATTTTTAGTTAAAGTAGTCCTGATATTGGATTCGGTCTGATGAAAAATCAATCAAATTATTTTTTTTTGCGGTGAAATATATCCTCTTTGACATATATTATTTGACATATATATTTGAATTTTACTATTATTTAAAAAAACATTTTATTTATATTGATTAGCATAGAAATCTGATACCTCATTCATAAATTTATGTCTTTTTCAAATTCTGTAAAAAAAATAATGGAAATTTATTTGACTATCTTTCCCAGTAGCCGGACTACTTTAAGAAAGATTATTTTTAAAGAAAACAAAAATTGTCAACAATATAGATCAATTTTTAACCAAGGAAGTAAATTTTCTACGTAAAAAAGACGAATACCAAAACAGCTGAAATAAAAAATTCATTCATTTTTCTTGATCATTTAGTTCGAACAGTTTTTTCCTCAGGTAACATATTTAACACTACTTTGTTGAAAATTGTTCTTTAGTTGTTGAAATATCATCTATTATATTCTTCGTTAAGAATTAATCTTTTTTTGACAATTAAACTACTTTTGTTTGGAAAAAAATAAATAAATTAAAAAATTTAAATTGCAATTGGTTTATTCCATTACAAGATTACCAAGCTGGTCTCCAAACAATAATGGTGATGAAAAAAGCAAAGGAATTTTTAAAATATAGCTTTGCAGCCTCCCTGAATTATTTTAAAATTAACATTCATAGCTTGCTTTATATGTTCCCGGAGGCAACCTTAATAGCTTATTTGAGTTTTACAATCAAAAAATTAAATTAAAGTTGTTGCTGAATGTTGTCTACCATTATTGTTCTAAAATTTCTTGAAATTGGGCGATCTCTGTGGCAAGGAGATTCTTTGATTTCTTGATCGGTCATCATTTCAACCCGACAGCTGTACATGTTTATTTTTGCACGTTTTTGCAGACCATTTATCGTTGTATACATTGCACGAAGATGTTTGTTATTTTCCTCCACTAGTGCAAAAATGTCACCACCGGACACTGATAATACAGTTTGTTCACCGGTTGGTATATCCTCAAGGACCTTACTACTTCCTTTAACTTGAAGAGGCGCATCGCGAGGAAATGTGTATCTTCGAATTTCGAATCGCTGGTTCGGATTCTTGTTAGGGATAAGTCGCACAAATTTAAGTTGTTCAAGGCTAAGTTTATATAGGCGGATATCGGATTCCATGATGGCAGAAGGAGACCTGGACCTGGAACGAAGAAAAGGCTCAAAAAAATTAGAAGACATGACCGATGAACCCGGATAATGATGACTCGCAGAAGGAGACAGGACCGAAGAACTCGGATAAAGATGACTGGCAGGAGATGACGGGACCAAGGAAGCCGGATAATGATGACTGGCAGGAGAAGACGGGACCGAAGAACCCGGATAATGATGACTGGCAGGAGAAGATGGGAGCGAAGAACCCGGATAATGATGACTGGCAGGAGAAGACGGGACCGATGAACCCGGATGATGATGCCTGGCTGGAGAAAACCTTTCAGGAGAATCAGAAGATTCGCGACGAGGAATGCCAGGAATAGGGTCGCCATTCGGTAAACAATCGAACTGTAAGCTCAACTCTGCAACAAGAAACAGATGTTCAATTTTTCTTTATAAAGTACAAGTCCGACAAATTTCCAACTTCGAGGATGTTGGGGCGAAAAATTCCAGGAATTTTGAACTTATCGGATGCCCCATCTAAAAGAATATAATAATTTCGGTAAGGCACTCAATGTATTTTAAAAAGATTTCAGAACCCTATTTGGCTTGTCAAGTGTGCCAAGTTTCTTGCATGCGCAGTGGACGCTTTCTACAACCGCGCCTCTCGTGGAGTCCCCCGATAGCTTACTATTCTATATTTCTATATTTCTCAGAATTATTTAAAAATGATTTAATTTTGGAATCGCACACAATTTTTGTAACGAAAAATGCTAATTTTTACAAAAAACTACTAATTTTAACTATCCTTTTTGCAGTTTTTTTCTGACCGCCGCACAGTAGGAGAAAAGGTACATTTTTGGACAAAAATCGACTGAAAGCGAAGTTTTTAACGGATTTTGATTTTTCTTTTCCAGAATTGGCCGTAAGACTTCCCGGTATAACATTTTACTGTGCAGTTTTTACTTTGACATAAAGAAAATTTGTTATTTAACAAAAAAACTTACAACTTTTTGTTGATAAACTTTTCCATGATACCATTTCTTCTAAGATTTTGAAATTTATTTAAAAAGTTCATAAATCAATATAAAAACTAACTACAAATAATTTAGTAGTGGGTTAGAGTAACAAAGAAGTTTTCAATAATTTTATACACCAATTAGTTAACAAAAGTCATTTTTTCGTGATTTCCAATGATTAGCTATTTTTGACCCATAGCTGTTGTATAAAGTATCCTAGATGTGTGCTTACAATAAGTTAAGAATAGCTAATGATTGCCAATTATTTAAACAATTTTTATAAAAAAATGCATATTTTGACCATTTGTTGAGGAAAAGGGTTGATTTTTTTCGCATTAATGTAAAATGTTTTTCCTAGGACTCCTTGCTATCATATTTTTCATAGTGACAAAAAAATTTAAATTATTTAAATAATTTTTATGAAGAAATGCACATTTCGTCCATTTTATGATGAAAAGGCTTGATTTTTTACAGAATCAACTTAAAATGTTTTTACTATTAAAATTTTTTTCCGTTTTTTGAAAATTTCCAAAATGTTGAAAAACATAAAGGTTTTTTTAATTTTTAATAAATAACAAAAAATTAGTAGGATAATTTGCAAGTCTTTTTGTCGTGTGCCCGAAAATTTGACAACAATTTCCTAAAACTGATAACAAAAATTTGTTATTTTGAACAAGTTTTAACTTTTTGGATCTTGTCGAAAAATTTAACTGGGATAATTTCCAAATATATTTCATATCTAGTGAAGAACTTCAATGAAATTTCCTAATCTATCAGAAAAGTATATCTTTAAAAAGTGGATCAAAGGCTGGTTCGTTTGAACAAATCCTTCCTGGTTGAAAATTAATTATTTCGTTAAAAATTATTTTTTTAAATGGAAATTCAAATGTTATATTATTGTTTGAAAATTGATTAAAAAATTGATGTATTTTGTTGAAAATGCATCTTTCTCGGTAGAAAACTAATCTTTTTACTTAAAAATTTAGTTGATTGGTTAAAAGTTGAACTATTTTATTATAAATTAATTTGATTAAACAAAAATCCATCAGTTTTTTTAAAATTAAAGTAAGTTGTGAAGAAATAACTTTCTCTTGACAATCCATATTTTCGAGTTGAAAATTCAATTCTGCAGAAAATGCATTATTTGTTTTGAAAATTCAACAATTTTGTTGAAATTTTTTTTCTCTAATAGCTGCAAATTCTTTCTTGGTTGAAAATTAATTTTTTTCTGAAAAATTCAACAGTTAATTTTTTCTTAAAAATTCAAAAAATAGCTGAATTTTCAACCACAAAAGATTTTAGTTTGACATTTTTAAATCAAAATATGAGATCTAGAAAATAAGTCAATTATCTATAAAATTATTGAAATTTTAATCAATAAATAAATGTTACTAAACAAGCTGCATTTTCTTCCCAAAAATATGAATTACATTTGAAGGTGAAACTGATAAAAACCCAATAAAAAATCCAGAAAAATACATACAGAGGTTTCGTGGCCGCTGGTTTCGAATCCGAGGTTTTCTGACCTCTATCTTATCAGATTTAAGGTCATTTGAAGGTCAAACTGAAAAAAATTCGAATAAAAAATCCTGAAAAGTACGCAAATAAGTGTTTGGGGTCGCTGATTTTGAATCCGAGATCCGTTGACCTCCATCATATCAAAGTCAAGGTCGCTTGAAGGTTAAACTGCAAAAATCTGATTAAACAATCCAGAAAAATAATAGGTTTTTGGGTCGCTGATTTCGAATCCGACGTCCGTTGGCCTCCATCACATCAGGTTCTAGGTGATTAAAAGGTCGAACTAAAAAATATGATAAGAAAAATCCAGAATAATATATATATAAACCCCCGATTCGGATTAAGTGTTCCCAAAAACTTATATGTGTATTTTTATGGATTTTTTATAAGATTTTTGACAGTTTAACCTTCAAGTGATCTTGAAACTGATATGATGGATGTCGACGGGTCTCGGATTCAAAAATAGCGATACCAAAAACCTATTTATGTATTTTTATGAATTTTTTTAACGGATTTTTTTCAGTTTGACCTTCGAATGACCTTGAATCTAATACGATAAAAATCAGCAAATCTCGGATTCGAAATCAGCGAACATAGAAACCTATGTATGTATTTTTCTGGATTTTTTATCAGATTTTGGGCAGTTTAACCTTCGAATGATCTTGAATCTGCTATGGTGGAGGCCAAAGAATCAAACATTCAAAATTAGCGACCCCAAAAACCTATTTATGTATATTTCTGGATTTTTTTCAGTTTGTCCTTCAAATGACCTTGAATCTGATATGATGGATGATAATAAAAATAAAAAAAGGAAAGGGATGTGGTTCGTGGTGATTCTAATTTGGTCTTTGGACATTTGTTTTTTCAGGAAATTGAATCAATTTGATTACTGGACGTTAAATAGGATTTTTAGTTTGGATTTTCATCTGATTTAAATTTGTTAAATTTTAGTTTTTGAAGGTTCACTTAAATCAGAATTTCTGCAATTTAATCCTCATTTCGTATCAGTTTGTATTTTCTCCACATGTTTATATGAGTATGTCCGCAATAAGTACGACTTTAAACAGAATTTTTACGGATCAAAAAAATATTTATTAAACAAAATTTGGTATTTTTTTTAATTAATCGAGTTATAATTTTTGTAGTAATATTTAAAATTAAATTTTTAATGAAGTTGCTCTGATGAAATAATTCAAAACTTCTTATTTAATCGATTATGAATTATTTAAAAATAGTTCTCTGTGTCCGCAAAAATAGAGCTATTACATTTTCAATTAAATAACAAAATTAATTTTAAACGGAAAAAGAAAAATTTTCTACCGAAAAATAATTTTCTTTTTGAATAAAGAAAATTTGATAAAAAAGGAATTTTTGGTAGAAAAGTACAAATCTCAAAT
>JAAAKG020189476.1:0-24837 GCA_010014905.2 Druon quercuslanigerum | reverse complement strand
GGGAACACCATATAAAAGATTGTGAAATAGTAAAAGGTTGGTTTATAAAATTAGGGACAGATTGTAAGACAGTAATTCACAGGTTGATGAGCGACAAGCCGAATGATGACGTCAAACTAGAGGTAGGGAGAAAAATTATAAAGGAGAGAGATAGACTGGATAAAGAAAAAAGAGCTAAGCTCACAGCTTAAAACTTATAGGAAAGATTTTAACAGAAAAGACGTTTGTTTGAACTAAACAAAACTTGTATTCTTTTTATATACAGAAAAGAGAGTGAAGGAATGAATATATGTATGCGTGGAACTTAGTGATGTATATACCGATCTCCATTTCCTATGCCTCACGGCTGAAATAAACTATACATCTATCTAAACTTCCAACCGGCGTCAAAAGTAGTCGACTTAGATAATCGTTCATTTAAAAATTATTATATTTCGATACGAGAGGTCAAACGTGCGTTTTCGTCGCTGCGAATGTAAAGGCACAGCACAGTGGGCCAGGAGCCACGAAAAGCTGGTGAAAAGTTGATTTTTTAAATTTATTATTTTAATAAAATGAATTAATAAGTATATTAGCAATAGTTAAACATGATGAAAGCAAAAAAGTGTATTAAAAATTTTTAAACTATTTTTGAGCCCCTGGAAGTTACAAGAAAAATCGATGATCACTGGTGTACACATGCACTTATGCCATAGAAAAGTTATGTTATATGGAGACGGCCAAATTGCCGTCGTGCGCCCAATGGTGTCAGCTCAAATGACGCGCCCGCCGGAAGGTTAAAATATTGTATTTACTTGTTCCGTATTTCTTTACAATCATTCTTAAAAGTTATTAGAACAACAAATACACGGATTTGTGAGAATTTATGTTAAAGGTAAGTTTTAATCTGCCTGTTACCTGCCCATAACTGCAATAAGACAGGTGTCTCTGAAGCCTTCATACTAACCGCGCAGCTAGAGAGTTGGGATAGTACCATAAATCTACTTGCGTTAGGTAGGTAATAGCTTCAAAGTTAATGTACTTTTTAAAGCACACTACCCTTTTTTTATTTTAAGGGAAGTTTTCTTATATTTACTACTTCGGTTTAAATAAGCCGCAGTGTCAATAAAGATATAAATATTAGGACGAAAATGGGTGTTCTTATTGATTATCTTTTCAAAACAGTACAAGTGCGGAATTTTAGATTTGTGGAGCTAAGCCATCAGAAATGAACGACCTGAGTATGGTTATAAAGAAAGAAGAGGACAGGTCTACTTTTAAATTTGGTCTTTCTCACAGAAGAATATTCGAATCTCTTAATAAAATTGTATACGGTCTAGACAGCGAACAATGGAAGGTAACTAATTTTTTCTCATCAATTATTTAAACATACAGATGTGCAGCTTGAATTATATTTGATTAAAACATTTTATATAATTTTATAACATTTTTTACGTTTTTAAATTAGATGGATGCGAATGATGGAAACTAAATTTGAGAAGAGTGGAAAAAAGGAGAAATCAAGAAAGCTTTTCAATCTTAAATGGGAATTAATGTGGATTTTCCAAGACAGGGACAGGGAAACTCTAATAAGGGCAACACAGCTAGACGATTCTACTCGAATCCGAAGCTTGCAGCCGAAATCACAGTTAGTCTCCTTTAATTACAATACAATTTTTTCAAGACTTGACGAACAACTGCTATCTCGTTTCGAATATGTATAAATGGCAATATCAAGTGGATATCTATTAAATATCGACAAATGTAAAGAGTTTTGCCGGACTTTATGTGGAACGTTATTGGTGGTATCCAATGACATCAACCGTCCATAAAGTTCAATTCCACGGACCTGCTATTGCAAGTGAGTCTATTCTTCCTATTGGTCTATTATAAGAGGAAGCCTTGGAAACCAGCAATAAAAATATTAGAAGATATCGAGAGCGATTTAATTACGGTTGCTTCTCAATCCCTGCCCGAAACTCTCTAGTTCTCGGCAAAAAAAACACCTAGAGATGTACCAAAACGAGTCCAAGATCTCCTGATACTAACGGATACTAACATTTTAATTTTTTTTATTGATATGCAAGATTGAAAAAATACATTTTTTTATTTAATAAAAACATCAGTTCGTATTTTAATAATCCTGTATAATTTGCACTTTCATTGAAAAAATACGAATTTTCCTTATGTTTTAATTCATTATCAGTGACCTTCATAATAACTAAATACCAATTTTGGTAAAAATTTAATTAAATTTAGACTTTTGACTAACTTTTTGTCCAAATCGCCCGTGAGCACACGAACATCGAACATTTTTTTTCTTTATAGAATACTATGCAAAACCCAAGATATGTAAACTTCAAGAAATGTGGAGGAGCCCCCAAAAGACAAAAAAAATAACTAATAAAATATTTACCTTTCCTGAAAATAAAAGAAAACATAACTCGTCACAAACATTTTTTTATTTGTCTTCGCTAGCGAAATACATTTCGATGATATTCTTGCGGTTTCCACCTTATTCAAACTTTTAATCAACTCTTTAATCTCTTCATGCATCAAATTACTTGAACGAAAATGATCGAAAAATCATCACGAACGAAATAAACCCAACTTCACCCAAAACGATGTTCACATAGTAACAGTTTACGACGCTTAATGGCTGGCGGTGGCTAAAATCGATTTTGGAGATTTTGCCCATTGTTAATGCGCCCCACGCGCCAAATTCAAATTTTTTGTACAAAAATGATAAGAAATTTAAAAAAAATAAAAAATTCGATTTTCTCAAAAAAAGAAAAAACTAAAAAAAATGAACAATCAATCCCTTGTACGAGGCGCACAAAAACTTATTGCAATTTTGTAACAGTTTTTTTGTGATTAATTTCTGGTGCCTACACCGCTATTTTTCTGTGATATACTTATGTCCAAGGTAAGGACATACATTCTTTGGGATAATATGAAAGGATTACCTCATGGTGAAATTAATTAAATAAGAAAGAATGGCCCTTTATATGCGGGCAGAATCCCTACACTCTTCCCAGCTAAAATTATTTTTTTGATCGGGTTGAAACTTAGCTGAATTATAGTCCTAGTAGGCCTACATTAATTCACTAAACCATAGGTTCATTCATCAACCGGTTGTCAATATACACGGGAGGCTGAAGTTTTTACTTTTTCACGCGTCTATTCACCTTCACGTTAGTGTTACTTCTGTTAGGATGAATTTCTGTTATAGTCAATCAAATAAAAGGTCTAAAGGACTTGGATCCAGATAGGAGAGATTAAGGTGGGACCATTCATTTAGACAATGCCAAGATAGGAGTCGCTTGTTCTGTTTGGTTGTGGATGCGATTATGCAGCCTGCTTCTAGGCCACTGATTAAACTAATAGTTCCGTCAAAAAAACTTGTCATGACGTGGGGGTTCATCGATGTCAATTTATTCAAAGAACCACAGATCGATTCAATCGTTGAAGATCATGAAGTCTTAGTAGAATGCCATAGAGAACTACACTCCGAACATCTCGCTGGATGTTGTATGGTAAGGCGTAAGTGTACGTATCGGCGTAAGAAAGTTTTCTCAGCAAGCTCCTCACGGGCTAATGGGAGGGAGAGTCGTTAGACGTCCAAGCTCACTGGTATGCATGGATTGTAGGGGGCCATATACACGAAGTAGGGCGGATAAGAAATATATTATCGTTTGTCACGACTATCTTTTTAGGTGAATGGAATGTAAAGCCCTTCGTGCACAAAAATCAGAGCTCTTCAACGAGGAGAAATTCGGCCGCAAATTCTCATTTACCACATATCTCGTTTCCACCAACCTTGCTGAAGACTCCTGACCTGTTCGATCCTCACCAGAATCCCGTTATAGACCTAAAGGGATCTTCGCGAGATGCTGGTGCGATTGAAGAACGGGGACTACCTGGATGACACCCGATACCCCCTCTTAGGAGGCCTTCCCTTGGAGACGCTGGAGCCAACACATGGAGAGGCCCTTCGTCAATCTGCACATGCCCCTTATCAATCCAGCTTAACGACGCGTTCTTCTGTGAGAGACCCGCCAGAGAAAAGAAAAGTTATTCTCTCGCGAGACCACAGATTCACACGACGCATTCGCCAGGTTTTCGCAACCAGACATGCAGAGTAGATGCTGTCCACCGCTACCAATGATTACCACTGCTACCATTGTCTACAAAAGCCCCAAAAACCTTACCAAACCGTGGACTTGTTTCAGAAAATCATGGGTCGTGTTTCTTCCCATAATGCAGGAGATAGGTGACCAAACAATCTAGATCTGTTTTGTAAGAATTTTGGAGAGTCTAAAATACATCGCAGAGACTGCCCACTCTGTAAATATGGACTGAAAAGGTCTTGGGCTCGTTATTGAGACTTAACGCTTCAATTTGAGTTTCTTTGAATGCCTGTAATTTTTTAATTCTTGATAATTTTTTCTTTTTAGGACATTTGTCTGCCAATTTTAAATTTTGATTTGAAAGCTTAGCCTTATAATTTACAACTTTTATTTGACTAATTTTGCATTTTCATTTGCAAACTTTACCTTATGATTTAATAATTTTTATTGGGCGAGCTTAATTTTTCAGTTTTACACGCTACGTCCGTCTACATTAAAAATTGTGTGTTCTTATTCCATCCCCTGGTGAAATAGTTTATGTGTGCGCGTCAAATAAAAAAGAACTCCTTGATCTATACTAACCAACCCCATGCATCGCCCCCACTTTTCTGTATTCTTAGGATCCAGAGGGGAAATGACGGTGAAAGTAATCCAACAGATGGCGCCAAAAAATTAAGGCTGAATTTTCTGTTAGCAAACATTGCAGAATTTACAAAAATAGGTAAAAAACGATTAGCTTGCGAGAAATTCACAAAAAGTATGTGGAAAAAAATATAGCCTGGTGCACCTTTTAATTTTTTTTAAGTCTTCTAGTTCTTATTATAATTGCGGGAAGAATGGGACGTAAATATGTAGCTCCTGATTACAAGTCAGGTTATGACAGCAACGAACAGAAATTCCACATGTTCTCTGTACTAAAAAATCATTGTATTAAACCATAGGCATGGAGTGTGTGAAAATTACTTTTTGGAGTCTGACATCATTTGGCGTTCGGAGGTTAGAGGACCTGATGGAAACGTCATTATGACGGTACGTTTGTTTATAGAGTTTCATAGTTTATAGTCTGTGCAATTTAGACATGAGGTTTTCAATAATATAATTATCTATTTAATTCAAAATCTGGCCACTGTGATTCGCCCCTATTTAATTTGAGAATGCGGGAACTAACTATGAAATCGAGGACCACAGAAGTTCAATACAGTGCGAAAAAGGGTGCACGATTAAGCAACAAATGAATTATTGAACTCTATAAATTTATATACGATGTTCGGTTCAATTTGAATAAATATATACATTATATTAAATAATATTAAATCCATTTTCTCATTTATCAGTCGTGTCATTGACTTTTTAACACATTTGCTTAAACATTTCAATTAAAATTAATATTTCTTTTTAAAAATATTTTCTTCGAAGCTTGGAATTGTGAAGCTTTTAAAGGTACAAAGATTATTTACTGTGCAATTTAAGTTGTAGTTTTACATACTGTAAATATTATTATATTTATATTAGGTAAACGTGACTTATTTTTTATTAATTCTTCTGATCATGTATGTTTTAAATATTTGTCATTGAGGTCTAAAATATTATTAATTTTTTAATTAACTACATTAATAATTTTAACAATATATAATTTTTTTTAACTAGAACAAATAATAAAATCAATAATATGAGAAAAATAAATCATAGAAATATAAAGTTCGAACTGCTTTCACAATGTATCTCAAAATTAAATTTTATTCATATCAAAATACATATTTTCATGTCTTTCTTTTTTTTAAACAATTAGTCATAGTTACCCTTATTTTGTCTGTTTATTTGCAAACAGCATCAAGTTTTTAATTATTTTTGCTTTTTCTTACTGTAATTCAGTGCAAAAGTCGGATTTACTTTTTGTGGCGCCATCTGTTGGACTTTTTTGGCAGCTATTTCCCCTCTGAATCGTAAGAGAACTACTACTACATACATATACACGGTCGAGGCAGGGGGCTGACACCAACATAATCCTTTTTATTATTATATTTTTTTTACTCAACACAAATTTTCTGAGAACGCTCCCAAATATTATTTCGAAATTCACTCAGTACTAGAAATTGTTAGCCACGAGATTTCTCAGGTTAAATACAAGGATAAAACACGCTTCCCACGTCGCTCGCACGGTCGGACAGTGAGTCGAGACTCATCTGGCCTCCGTATAAAAGTCCAATCAAGATTTATAAATAATTAATAAGGTAAAGTAATTTTTTTAAAAGTTTACAGCTGTCAAAAGAGCTGATTAAAAAGCATAATTTTTGTATTTGCTTGTCGATCCTGGAAGAAGCCAGGAAACTCCGGTCAACTGTATAACAATTCCTCGCACTGGTCTAAACAGAAAAAAGAAAAACACACCTCACTCTATGGTGCAATTAGGAAACGGAATATTTACTTACATTCAAGTCTCTTAGAGAAGATTTTAGGGCTGCAACTACGTCTTGAATGGTGCCGAATTTGCTATGAGGAGGAAAAATTATTTCAGAGGGTGGTCTTTCTTGTTTTTTCCTCTCTAAGATTTTTGGTTTCATCCTTATAGTAGGTGCAGTTGACAAATCTAAAATATTAGTCGGTAAAAATGTCCAAGCCAAACCCCATCTAAAAAATGATAGAATATATTAATTAAATATAAATATATGTAATTTCTCTTAATATAATTTGATCGCAAGGAGTCCCTTTGTGAGAATCACAAGTTTAAAGTCACCATTGAAATAATATTTCACACAGAATTCGAATATTTCATATAGGTTTGGCCTATTTAATTAAAAGAGATATTTCGGGTTTCAATCGTGTACAAAACTACGCATTTTTCCAACGTTTGGTGAACAATGCAGTTTACTTCTTCAGGGTTAACCTGAAACTGACCAGAGCGCCCCACCATGGAGACCGGTCGAACCTGATTGGCCAATCGATTCTTTTTTTAATGTGGAAGGACGGAAAGCCAAATCGGAATTGTATTATATTCATTGACCCTATTGATGTTATTATGACGTTTTAAGATTTCGATTGCTTCTCTATGTTTTCTTGGAAAAATATTGTGTTTTTGCGATGATGGTTATTTTGTCAAATAAAATGTTATTTCTTGTTTCAATATGATGCTTAGCTAGTGCTGATTGTCCGCTAGCTTTTTCTTTCACTTTTCTCGTACCTCCAATTTGCCATTTTTTCACATGCATTATTTCATTCTTTCTCATTCGCTTCTCTAGCACCCTCCAACTCCTTCATCCATTTTTCTCCTAACCCATCCTCTCTCAGAAATCTTTTGCCAGCTACCTTTATCTTCTATTCGTCTCCTACATCCTTCCCATACATGCTCCCATGTTTCCTCCTTCTATTCACATATTCTACACTTTCTTTTCTCTTCTTTTTCTACCCCTAGCGACCACCTTATATACCTTTCTTGTGTAATCTCCATCTTTTTCCTGTCTTTCCATCCCCATACCTCTGCTCCATAACCTAAAATCCGCGATTGACCACGATAAATGTTCCCATTTTCTATACATTTTGCACTTGAAATGTTTGGTTTAACTGATGTAAATAAATGTTTTCTGCATAAAATATTTTTTTTTTTGTATTTTTAAACTTTTTTTATAGGAAAACCCATGAATAAATTAAGGAGAGTCACGCACGGCCGTGAATTTGAAATTTGTGGCATTTTACGTTGACAGTTTTACTTTTAATAGAAAGAAAAAAATTTGGTATTGAATTCGGTATTTCGTTGGTATTGAAATTTATTCAATTTCAATACATCAAAAATTTATTCAAAGTTAACATAAATCAATTAATGTGAACATGCCTTTGGCCCAATCAAAAGTACCGCACATAGTGGATCAACTCGAGTGTTCCTGCATGCAAACTGCGGCTATACCCAGCGAAAGGGACAGTGGATGCCCCACGCGAGACGGCTATTGCCCCGCTATAGTTTGACAACTACTCCAAGCTCTGTGGTGGCGCTGCTGTACTAGATGGAAGACAGCAAGTGTCTTTTTTTTCTCAGTGCAGTGTAAATATCTTTCCCTTCCCTATTCTACCCCCCTGCCCCCAACCTTGTCTTCTCATTTTTTCTTCTAAGTCTGATAATAATATATTAAATAAAAGTGGGCTCAGAGGACATCCTTACCTCTCTCCTCTTAGCAAGCCGAAACTATCTCCTAACTCTTCTCCTATCTTTACTCTGCATTTTGTCTCTGTAAAAATTTACGATACTCTCTTTATTAATCCCCCTCGAAATATTTTTTTAATTGTAAGAATTTTCAGACGATGATGTGGTTCCTCCAACGTTTTTTTTAAATATTTCGAATTTGATACTTGGCTGAAGTTGAACGATTTTATCCATCATCTTGAGTAAAAGAATCGAAATTTTAATCGAAACCAAAAATCTTAAGTTTTCTTCCTCGATTTAATCGAGAACTTATTGATTTAGTGTTGGCAAAAAACCGCACATACTTCGCTTTCTCCCGAACACGGTATAAGAGTCGGTATTGACAATTGAAAAATTTGTAGTATTTACCCTTTCAGTGAGCAAGCTTGTTTACACCAAAAATTAAAAACTTTACAAATATATTGCATCCTGCTCAGACTAAGTCGAACTTCAGGATGACCTGGATTGACTGCAGGTATAATGCGGAGCAAGTGGGCTGTACCCTGTAAGAAGGTGGGCATTTAATTGAGCTAAGATGCGTACAAATATCATATAATTTCAAAAAAATATTATTACCTAATCAATCCCGTATTTTAAATATGCGTTTCAACTTTTTTTAACATAAAAACCATTATGCCTTGTTTCAATCATATTTAATGTTTTCAATATTTCAGCTAAAAAATGTTTACATTTTAATCGTAATTGGGCGACGAAAATTGAAATCAACTAAGTACTGTAAACTCGAATATTGAAGACAATTTATTTCTTTCTGGTCAGTGATGATTTGGAGCAAAACAATTACATTCAATTTCGTCAAGTGGCCTGTAAAGTTGAAGTCAATTTAATGCCATCTGGCGAAAATTAATTTCGAGTAGATGCATGGTATTCAATTTTGGACAGCAAACCCGGAAATTTATGTCATATTAATTACTTTCTTATGAGTAATATCTGTAGAAAACCAATGATATTGAATCTTTTTAAAACTTAAATGTCAATGTAACACGTTCTATCTAAAGAGTTGAATATGAGTAAACAATTTTTTTGTAATGAAAAGTATGTGTATTATTCGAGCAGACGGAAGTCGAAGAGTGGCCAATTTTTAGTACGGTCTGTAGCGAAGGATATGCCTACTCAATAATCATCTTTATGTCGGGATGAAAGTGCGGACAAGAAAAGCTTTCGTTGCAATATGTTATAAACAATCTATAAAAAGTAATTTTGAAAATAACATTGAATTGCGAACGTTACATAACTAGAACATTTTCCAGTATATGTTATCTGATCTTAAAATGCTTAGAAAATTATTAATAATTTAAACATTAATTGAGTTTTTCACGTTAATCATACATGTATAAATTTATAAAAGTGTTTCTGAAATTTCTGCTAAACAGACGCCGCATTTGGCGATGCTTAACCTCAAAATGTAAACAGAAAAATGAAAGATTGTTTAACTTTTATTTGCACTGTAAAATGCATATAAGTCAAAGAAGTTTATAAGATTACACTGAAAGTCTATTTTTATGTGGTTATTTAAAAATTTTGGGGAATGGTTGAAAATATATAAGTGCGCATCCTGTCTGCGGCCCATTAAAATGAGTGAATGTTGCTCTTTTTTGTTAACATGATAACTGAAAGAAGTTTGTAGATAATTTATGAAATTTGGAGTGCTTATTTTGACCACTAATATCTCAAAACTAATGCAAAGATTTGTCAGAATTTTGAATGTTACAATCATTATGCACTTTATAATATATCAACAGAGAGTTTTTTTATAGTAAAACTTATTTCAGTTACATACTTCAAAAAGTCGATGTAACAATCTAAAAGACTCTTTAGCTCGAGACGAATCGACTGACCCCATTGATCCATTGATTAACCCATTGATATCACTCGTATCCGTATATTTTAAAACTAGACAATTTGCCCTTTCCTTAAACCATCTATTTTTATTTAAATTAAACTGTTGTGATCCTTAATATATCGGTTTTCGCCCAAATTATTTAGGTCAAAAGTTGCAGACTCGAATCCTGAGAATACGTCTCTTAAAACTAAGAAGTGTATTTCTGCAACAGAACCTCGAAACGGAGGAGATACTCTGCCAAATTTCAATGAGGACTACAAAGATGTCAAACATGAATACAATGCTTATTTTTTAAGGGATGAGAGACTTTCAACTTTAATGTAATTGTGACAATTTTTTTAAAGAATCTTCGTCCAAGTAAAATATCAGCGAAACAGTAACACCTAATGTATACTTATGTTTTTGAATTACTGTATATTCCGAACTTCGGAGAGGCAAAGTAAGGTGCAAACTCAACAAGATACTCAAATTTTTTAGACGCTCTCACTTTGCATCCAGGTAACGAATACCTATCGAAGAGGCTATAGGAACCGTTAACAGGATTCTGTATGGCAACAGTAGTGGAGTTTCGAACATTTTTTGACGAGATTGAATTCTTTTAGTTGGCTTTTTGGTATTTTTAATTGTTTTTCCAAGCAGTTGTGATATTTTCATTAATTTCATGACAAATTCATTTCTGTAAATTCAAAAGCATATTTATATAACATAAATTAATTAATAAACATTTTAACTTTACAGTTTTTAATATCCATTTAAGCGTTTACGAGAAACATTTAAGTCATGCTGAAACATTCTAATTTGCTTTTTAGTAACTTTGACAACAAATTTTGTTTTCGCCATCAGCTTTAAAAAATATCTTTTAACATGAAAGCTATGAAAATATTATCACAAAAGCTTGAAAAAACAATTGTAAATGCTAATCAGCCAATTTGGAAAAATTCAACCTCGACTATAAATTCAAGGTTGAATAAAAAAAACCTGTTAAGCAGAAAATTAAAAAATTTTGGATTTCGAGTAATAATTAATAAATAATTACTGATAGTATTTTATTATAATTTTAAAATATATTAGTTATAAAATGTACTTCCTCCTTTATTTCCTTCACCACCCACTCATCGTTTAAAATAAATGTATTAGCAGCAATTTGGACTTGCACATGGCCGGCATATCGGGCTTGCACGCAGCCGGCACGTTGGGTGCCGGACGCTCGAGTGAGCATTATAGCTAGTCATGGCGTGCACCTTGCGTTACTCACGTGCCCGCATGACGGTCCTGTCACTCGGACAAAGTGCCGGCGCATACGCCAGCCTCGGGCGGACATTTTATTACCTGCGTATTCTGTTCTACTCTGCGGGCTTTGTGAAGATTAGTGGAATGGTAAACTTTTAACTGTACAATGGGCGGGGTTATGCAGCGGTGCAGCGATAATGATAACGCGAACAGAGACCTCGTAAAAGACTGAAAATGGCCTCGGATACCATAAAATGATGCAGGAAAAAGAAAGAGCTGAAAATCTAATAATCCTTGGCATGGAGGACGGACCGACATTTAACAGTCAGATAAGGAGAAATCAGAAAGAGATTTTAGATACGGCGAATACAAACTTCCCGGACTCTTTTATTGTCAATTCAAGAAGAGCTAATAAAATATTTTCAGGCTTTAGGCCTGCATACGCAGATGAAATCATGGTACTAGCATATTCGGAATATGAGATGAAGAAAATTTTGTAAATACAAAAATAGGTTTATTGACAAAAATAGAGATACTAAAAAAAAATTCTTTTATAGTAAAGAAAAATGGAAAATTGTTAAAAAGTATAAATACTTCGAAATTGGTTAATATAACTTGACTGTATTTGTATACAATACCGATGGCACAGTTAAGAACTGCAAAGACCGACTCGTGGGAAGCAATTGACACATAATTACATACCCTCATGCTACGTACTCTGTTATACGGAACTCAAAGCTGGAGCTTGTAATACATCAATCCTCTTCAAAGAGTTCAACTAAAGCTTTAGATTATGTTTCATCAATGTTTATTTATTGATTGAACACTGTGCGTGGCACCGTGACCCCTTCCCATATCCGTCCACCTGTATACTGCAGCAGTGCCCCCTGGCCCTCTCCGCCACACTAACCGTAACAAGCAGAGAACCGCCGGAAAAGCTTCGATTTGCGCGCCTGAAGTTCTCGGTTAAGCTTTTTAAGTTATTTTAAGTTTCCTAGTTCCCCTGGTTCCTCACGCTGTATCGTTGACCCGATCGCTTATCTTTTATTTTTTAACACTTGACTGCATTCATGACTGTGTGCTCTGGATTTGCACAGCTTTTCATTCAGTCAACAGAATGTCACCTTCTAAGTTCGTTCTTCATGGTGTAAACCATTTCCCGATTTTTAATAAAAACTCTAAGATATTGGACGAATCTCATCTCCGAACAAATAACGATAGTCTCCTTTTGCTCTCTAGAAGTTCGGAGGCAAAATCGATTAACGTCCGAAAGTTACAAGCAGCAAGCTTTTTCTACTATAGCCCAACGAGTTGCAATCAATCTAGATGACTTTTCTGCATTTAATTTCCCAAGAAAAAAACTGTGCACCGCACTGGGCTCTGGAATCGTTATTTACTGTTCATAATCACCTATATGTTGTATGTTTTAGCGGATTAAATTTTTTTTATCGAAATGCGCAGCATTAAATTTTTGAGAACTGTGGTTTGCGATTTGGTACACTCGATCTCTAAATATACGACCGTGAAAGGGGCCCCCAATCCTAAGACGTTTAGATTTCGGGGGTAATGCGTGAGAACGCACAAGCGCCTACTACGCGCACGCGGACGTCGAATTCAAGGCAGCGCCTGACTCAAATAGAGCAGAAGTAGAGGGGATAAAATTCTGCTCGCTTATTTGGAGTCGAGACGCTATTATCTTTGGAGCTCGTATCTTTGGAGTTCGAGTGATTTCTTCACAGAGCAAAATAATATAAACAAATAAAGTGAAAAAATTGACCATTTCAGTTTTGTAAATTTTAAACTGAAGAAATAATAAACAAGGAAACTCACTATTAGCTGGAATTATCGCTTCTGCACTTATAGAACAGAAATAATTATAACAATATTAAATTTAATTATTATAAACATCTTTATAAAAAAAATTATCAAAAAGTAAGTTTTTCTCATAGCTAAATTGATTTTTCTGACCAAAAGTGCTTCACAATTATCTTCAGAGGTGTTTACAGATAGGTAGGATAAAATTGTAATTTTCAGCCTGCTGGCCTTAAAAAATTGACTGGCTTAAACTTCCATTTTTATAGAATTGCCTTACAACTACCTTTAAAAAACCAGCATCCATCTACACGTTATCTCTAAGCCGCTCGCTTTCATGACCTTGCCTTCCTCGCTTTGCCTCGCCTCGTCTCGCACGCATGTCGCTACTTTCTCGCTTTGCCTCGCATTGCCAACCTCTGCCTCCGCGGATAATCCCTAATACTTATCTACCATTTACAATATGTATTATACAATTTTCTTACATATACTTTCTCTTTTATATACAATCTTTTCTTCTCCAATCCTCTTCCTCCTTTCTTCTCCTCTTTCCCACCGCTGCCCTTTTGTTTCCTCTTTCATGCAACAACACCTCCATGCTTATCCCACTCCTTTTCACCTCTTTACACTCCCCTAATCAGTTTTCCACTTTTGCATCCCACACAAATATTGCGCTCTCTCCTTTGGCATTATCCACACATAGTTTCCATTAAACCTTGACTCTCTTATTCTCTCCATGCTGTTTATTTTAACCAACTCATATACCCTCCTTCTTTCCTCAAGCAGCCTTCTCACGTCATCTATCTGCAATCCAATTGGTCTAAATTACCTTCCCCTTTCCACCTTCATCCTCCCACCCCTACGTCTGTTCTCCTTCTCCCACCAACATTCCCTAACCAGCTTACTAGCATAGTCCCTTTTCGCAGTTCCTTCCTTCCACTTCTTGTACTTCCTTTTCACCTTTCTCTTCATCATTTTACATTCCCTATCCCACCACGGCTTCACCATTCCGTTTTTTCTTCTTCCTAAATACCTTCTTTTGCACTCACCCTTTTAGTTTCTCTTTCAGATCCTCCCATATCTCTTCCACAGTCTCCCTCTTAAATCTGACGTTTCCCAACTGCTCCTGAAACTTTTCTATTGCTTCTCTCGTCCATGACAACCTCTCTCCTGACAACCCTTCTTCCCCACCCTGCCATCCGCCACCCTCTCCTTTTATCCAAAAACTTAATTCCTGATACTCCGATTCCACCCTCCCTTCCACTGAAAATTCCTTTATTTCTTCCCTCACTTGTATATTCATGATTCACTTATCCTTCAATTTCCTTTCGAAGCTCTCCCCTTCCCGGTAAAGGCTCCCTCCCAATTCCCGAATTAAAGCCCCCCCCCAGTACCAACATACCCTCATCTCTCTCTTCTAGTAAGACTTCCACCCTTTCTTTAACCCTTTTCATCCCATAATTATTGTACACAGTCACAAACTTATGTTACCCTTCCTATCTTTACTGCATTCATTTGCACACCATGCCCCTCTCCCTCTCCAACAACTTCTTCTTCTAATCCATCCCTAACCCCTGTTATAATTCTCTCACTTGCCCTTCCTTTCTCTTTACTCTAACCGACTCCTGCAGCCACTACCTATATCCTCTTGGCAACTTTGGTCCTACACTATCCCATTCCTTTCTCTCTACCCACGTCTCTATCAATCCCACCACCCCAAATTCCTGAATATACCTCCATAAATCGTCATCTTTCTTCTTTACCCCTGCTACGTTCCAGTACTCCCACCCCCCTATTTTCCACAAAGAAAATTCCCTACCTTCGCCGCTCTCCATCTACTCCTCTCCTTCCTAGCCCTGTGGTTTAGCATTCCCTGCACATCCCTTTCTTTCCTCGTCAAATCTTGATCGATGAAAACCTTCTTGTCCTTTATCCTATTTTTGTTACGCATTACCCCCAATTTTTCTTCCGAGCTATCCAATTTCACAACAGCCACTTCATTCTGCTTTCTCCCCTCCACCCTAACTTTCCGTACCTTGCCTTTAACCTACCCTATGCTCTGTAGCAATGCTGCTACCCACAACCGTTCTTCACCTCTCTTTAACTTTAATCCTCCTTTTCATTGCTAGGCTCTCCCACTTTCTCTTCTATCATGTTCTCCACCCTGTCCCAAATATCTTGCTTCTCGCCCTCAACCCTGTCATCTTTTTCCATCCTTACCGAAACCACTTCCCTCTGGAATCCTTCTACTTTCTCCCTCAGCTCTTTTACCTCCGTTTCCCATCTTTCATCTCTTACCCTCAGGTCCTCCTTCATAGCTCTAACTGCTCCATAGCCCCCTTACGTCCTCCCTCAACTTTCTGACCTGGCCTATCAGCACCCCGAGAGCCTCCTTCTCTTCCTGCTATTCCAACTTTAGGGGGGGGGGGGTGACCTACGTGTCCATACGCTCTTGTTAAAGGGACTCTCCAGCGCGCTTTTTTCCGAACTCTCTTCCTGTCTCTTTTCCTCTTCAAGAGACCCTCCCCCTAACTAGCGCTACACGCTCTCTCCCTCGCATTGGCGTTTCCTTCATTCCCATCTTTCCCTCTTCCTGTCGCGCCACTCGACACGGGGCCACGCACAGCTGGCCGTCGTGGCCTGATGGAAATTTCGTCCCTATCGAGTTCACTACCTGCACTGCCAGTACTCTCGCTGCCCGACTCCCGCTCTTCTGTTGATAACTGTGACCTATTCATGCAAAGAAGTACCAACTGCAGCCAATAAATGTCTCTCAAGGCCGCTCTCGCATACCGCCCCCAGTTTTACCTTTCTTTTCACTATTTTACCACTCACAGCCACTACATATACCCTTTTGTCTTCCTTAACATCCCCAGCACTACGAGAACCACCCTTGTCCACAATGAAGATAATAATACCAATTTTGATAATACCAATTTTGTTAAACAAATATCCTAAACGACCGTTTCCGAAAAGAAAAGATTGCTTCTTATGTTTGGTGGAATGACCTTTTTTGCGATGATCGAGCAAAGAAATTAATTTAAAAATAATTTATGGGATTGTCATAAACATTTTTAAAAGAAAAACCTAAAGTTATTATTTTTTACACACAAAACAGACGTTTGTTTTACTCATATTTTCCGACAATATAAAAAATAACAGTGATGTTATTCTTTCTTTAATAATTGTTGTGGTAAGCTTAATCGCGATATTGAACCAATCGACTATGAATTCACATTGTTCTATAAGTTCTTCGGACATATTAAAGGCAAAATAACTATTTTCTATGATCAATCGACAGATTCTGTTATTTCTTAACTGTCCCCAGTATGTAGAACTTTCTAGGACTACACCACAGTTCGATCATTACTCAACATTTCAAGCCTCAGTGCTAGATTTGGTTTCGTCAAAATTTGTTTCCTAAATAACATTCTCAAAAGCAAGGTTGACAGACCTAAACTGTTTAAAGGAATAAAAATAAAGGTACTTACAAAAATTGAACTCTTTCGTAGCACAACATGCTTAAAATTCAAAGTCGTAATGCATCAAACCAACTTTGGTCTTAATGATGATTTGCCTAGACTTTTGTAGTGAAACAAACAACTTCAGCGCATCTTTAAATTATTTTAACAACTCTTATACGCATTTAAAACTAGCACTTAAAAACACAATGTATCTCAGAGAAAATAACAACGCTGCGATATCAACATAACCCTACGCTATGTTTTACAATCCAGGGAAAAAAATATTTTCTTGGTTTTCCATCAGTATGATACTAACATAATATAAAAGTTACTATGAAAGTGTGAGGATAAAAAATATTTTTATATATGTTTTAGTAAAATCCTTTAAATGACCCGCAACGGTATTTAATTATATTATTCACTTTTTAATACTAAAAGTACACTTCAATTGAAAAAATGATTAATTTATATTCACAGTTGATCGACTAAAAACATACCATCAATTTCAAACATTTATAATTTTTAACTTTATAAGTCTTTAAAACTGCATTTTACAATTCTTTAAATAAAAATTTAGGCTAGAAAATTAAAATAAAACATTATTGAAGTGCAAGGTTTCGAATTACGCATTCTAAACTGAATATCATAATCGAAAAATACAGCAATTTAGCTAATTATTTAAAGCACGGCTACGCTCCGTGCGCAACTTCAGGCTGCGCTCGTCCGCTCTCTGTCAATAAGCTTCCTTCTCCTATGACTTTGACATTAAAGTATTTATCAAATCAATTTTTATTAAAAAATAACCAAAACTTATTTTTCATGCTGCTTCATTTTATTAAATACTTTAGTAACAGTAATTATTAAGAAATTAATTAATTTTGAAAAATATGAAAACAATTCTTAGAATTTTACATTAGACTTTAAAGATTTTTTTGTGTTGAAACCTATCTTCAAAGGATAAACGTCCAAATTAAAAAAGAACTTTCAGTTCGCTAAGGATTTTAAGTAATAATTCGTACATTAAAGAAGGTTATTAAAAACAAAAAAAAAGCTTCACTGCAGAGGGTTCTAAGTTCTTTTCGCTCATATACAGCTATAAAATATATTGACTCCCCATCATTTTGGATCTGTATACGGAGATCTCTGCGGTAGAGCTGCACAAAAGTTTTGTATTTAGAATACGTAATAATTGAATATGGTTTTTAATATTGACACTCTCACTCGGGCCAACCAAACAGTCGGACGTGTTTAACCGTTTAACATACGCTCGGTGTTTTTATTTGTTTATTGGTTCTGGGTAGGAAGCAGTATCACAAAATGCGAAAGATGAATGGAAGAAAGACTACAGGTATCAATTAATAGCTTGTTAAAAAGTAACGAGTTGCTGACACAATCACACAATGATCTTAGAAAGGAAGTGCTTGAATTCTCCAGAGTTTCAAGAAAGGTGGAGAGAGTTTCGAGCTTCTTACATAAAAAGTTAATTAAATGGAAAGATAACAGGAATAAGCTGACCAAAAATCTAGGGAGAAGAACATTATCATTTTTGGCCTGAAGGACGACTCGGACCACAATCTTAACATTTACGAAACAGTGCAAGCTGTTTTCCCTTTCGGTTGGCTTACAAATACCGAAAATAGAGCGATTGATGACGTATACCGGCTTGGAAAGATTAAAAGTAAACGCCCGGTTATTGTGAAGTTTACTGGGGTTCGTTGGGTCAAAAAAGTAGTCTCAAAAATCTTGGAATATACAAAGTTTGTGATTTCAATTGTTAACGATCGCACGACGATACAGCTGGAGTGGAGAAAATTAATCTTTGATCTGCGGGATAAACTTAAGATTGCAGGCATCGGTGCGGTCATCAAGAGAAATAAACTATTTGTGGATGACAAGGAAGTAAAACCTGAGAATACAAATAAAAAAATTTAATGTTAAGGGAAGCGTAAATTGGGAGATGACTTAATCTAGGGTTCTCAACAATCCATATGTACAGCGTGGCCCAGGATTGCCCGGGCTATTGCAAGGTCTAACTTTTTTCCTACGGCAAACTATGAGCTGCTCCAACCTAACGAAACTATCACGGCCTTCCTTTATCGAAAACAACTAATGCGATTGAGTGGATCATTAAAAAAGAACGGCCACCATACGGGCAGAGACACGATAAAGTTATTATTTTGCATGACAAAGCTCGGCCCCACGTTGCAAAACCTGTTAAAACATACTTGGAAAACCTGAAATGGGATGTCCTACCCCACCCGCGGTATTCTCCAAATATCGCGCCGTCTGGTTACCACCTCTTCCGATCACTGATTCATGGTCTGTCTGAGTAACGATTCATTTCTTATGAAGATGCCAAAAAAGGGTCAATTCATGGATAGCTTCCAAAGACGAGTCGCTCATCCGACGTGGTATCCGTATGCTGCCAGAAGGATGGGAGAAAGTTGTGGATTAGACAATACTTTGAATGGTAATTAGAATAATTATATAATTAACATGTACTTTAGATAAACTGAAATCCGAATTTTAAAATTATATTTTGAATTATTTGTAAGCAAACAGATTTTTAAGGAATTCAAAATGTGAGCATAGAACATTAAAAGTGCATTAAATACTTTATTTAGCAATATTAAAGTAACGAAAACTAAACAATCATTATTTTATTTCATAATTCTCAAATTTAGCGTGAATTTTCGAGTAAAAATGATGGTCTCGAGTTTACAGGCTCCCAGTGGCTCGAAACAGGTAAAAGATTTTGACAGTTTACAGGTCAAAACTGAGTAGACCCGACCTATAAACGCAAAAAACAAGCTACACCAAATGGGAATGCTCATGGTGGAACGCTAAATCATTTCCTGAGAACGAGCCCGTCCTCGAGGACCTCTACTACTGGGTCAGAAGATCTGCGAAGTAACTATGATTAACAACGAAAAAAGTGCACCAGAAGAGACTCGGTGTTACGACTTTAAATACGCGACATTCCTCGGAAGCGACGATCGAGAATCTAGAGTTTCCTCAAAATTTTTTTTTTAATATTCACGGTATGTCGAACCTCAAGGACCTTGGCGTTACGTGATGCGATTAACAGACATCTTGTGTTCGTATAAAACATGGCACACAAAGAGGCTTCAAGGGGCAGAACTAACGGAGGTATACTAATAGCCCTGAACAAGAGGCTGTATGCTGCCAAATTACTGGTGTGTGAAAGTGAGTTCATATTGATTAAAGTGAAAATTAGGGATCTGATATTTGTATTGTGTCCAGTTTATTTATCTCCACTCTGGAGGAGTTTTATTTAGCCTTCGAACTGATCGGAGCCTCTTCGTCAGAGTAATTTACATTTAAAGGTTACGGAAATAGCATGATTCAAGTAGTCTGGACGGCAGTATGCAGTTTACGACTTATAAAGTATTTCAAAGTTTTACCTATAGCAACATTGTCAAATCATCTACCGTTGATTCTGTACTTAAGGATCATCCCGTCAAATCTTGTAGTGACTCACAATACTTTAGGTAAAATCAGTCGTCTCATGTCTCAGAATAAATGTGATGAATTCAGAGAAATGATGAGATGGAGGGGTGAGGTTGCGGAGGTTTAGCTTAGCGGGGATGATTTACATCACAACTTTAGTTTTACTTTATTTAGCACAATAAATGAGCTGGAAGTCATTATGGATAAAACCAAGATTGTAATATTCCAGAAAGGTGGAAACTTGTCTGTAAAAAATGTAATGTCCTGTAAATTTTGAAATAATTATGTTAAAGTTGTGAATCAATATTTTTATCTTTACACAATCTACAAGAATTCTCGCTCTTTTGAAGATTATGGCTTATTCATGGCTCATAAGCAGACTAACGGTCCATGTTCTTGAGACTATATGATGGTTTGCAGAGTAGTACTCTCCTATATGGGGCGCAGGTGTGGAGACGGAACCATCTGGATCTTTTAAAGAAAAGTTAGCTATCCTTCTTCAAGCGGTTATTACATTTGCCCGCGATTTAACCGAATTACGCAGTACGCCTAGAAACAGGGGGATTTCCGGATGCAGGCGGGTAGAAAGTTACAAAAATCGGGCTCTAATTGGTTCTCCCAGATTATACATTTATATGTGGAATGCAATATACTAGATACATGGGAAGCTGCCTTGACGGGGAAGCTTGTGCGGAAGTCGAGTGAGGTAGTCACAAAATTTAAAGATATCTCGCTGAAAAAGGACTAAAAAACTCGCAGCGTATCAGGAATTCTGATAATCTGGCTTCCCCTAGAGCTGCACCCAGTGCGCAACCCTAGCTTACTCGAAGGTTGAGTATTAATTTCAAACAACGCACATACGACTACCTAATAAACACTGAATACATATTTCTTTAAATTTAGAAATGTATGAGCTGCCTATCTTAGAAAGATGTTTTGCATTAAGGACAGTTATTTTCCTTAGTCGATAGAGTAAGTGGACAAGAAGATGCTTTGGAAGAATATTTTATCTTATGCGTCAATGCCTAAGATCAAAGAGATATCAAGATGATCGAAAGAATGTTCCAAACTAGAGGAGGTTAAGCTAGAGTGTTAAAAAAAGAAGCCGAATTATAATAGTCTTTTTGCTTTCCTAAGAATTTTATATAACAATTGTATGCGACTGTATGGTTACTGGGCAAGGTCTTCCTAAGCGTATATTTTGTATACCATAGTTATGACTTCAATGTGCTATTTTCTTTATTATATTTTGTATTTTTGGCATGTAATTTTATGTAATAGACAGTACAGTCTCAATAAAATCTATACATACATCGTTTTTTATTTAGCTGCTTATTTTTTCCGTCTTTATGTAGTTTAAAAATTCGTATTAAAAACATGGCAGAATACAACCCTGAAACTGAGGTAACATCGACAATTTCAAGTAATAATTTTCACGATTTTTATGCGGCATATCACAACAAAATGTACATTTTTCAAGTCTTTACAAAGCTCTAAACATAATAATAATATTCACTCAAAAATGTCAAAAAGTGGACTTGGCGACAATAATAGTAAACATCTCACTTGTAACTTGTCATCACAAAGGAAGCATGCGTGTTAGAACTTCTGACCATTTCTGAACACTTTTGTTACGTTTCTCGAGATAATTCATCAAGAAAAGTCATATTTCATGAGAAAATATTCAGAAAACTTCAGAGCTTGGGTTCAAAGGATAATTCTTTTATTAGGAGTCCAAGAATAGAATGCCATAAAATTAAATCCCTTTACAAATTTTCAGGTTATTTTTATTATTTATTTACATTCATTTACACACATTCTCTTTTTACTTTATTTAATGATTAACATTTAGAAACTAAATGACTCTGAAGGTAAATCTGAAAACGTTGTCAATTTTGACATACCACTTTCTTTTTACAAGGTACTTTTTATTTATTCTAATATGCAATTTTGTAAGAAATTGTTTATGTATTTGAAATCGTCGCAACCCATATATTCTGAATTTCTCACTGTTGAATTTGTATATGAAAAATTGAACAAAAAATTATTGTTAATTTGTAATCTTCTGGGTGTATTACCTATGGCCCTAGCCGTTGGTTTACCGGATAGGTTGTGAATGAACAAATATTCAGAAATAGTCAGACTCGTTACGACTTTTTTTAGTAGGGAACTGACCTTTTTTCAGAACAATAATATTTTTGGAGATATTCGAAATTTAATGTTCACGATATGACATAAAAAATGAAAAAATATTGCGCAAGTGGAAAAACGTAAAAAAACATAAGTTCATTGTGGAAAACATAAGGGTACATGCATCAGACTGAAATTTGAGCCATATTAGAAACCTCTAGCATTTCCGTTTCATTTGATACGAGGTTTCAGGAAGAGCCAAAAAAGCGGAAAAAGGACATACTGAAATGTTTGATTAATTAATTTAAGCAAAATATTGTTAACTAGTGTTATTTTAAGATCACAATCGACCGGGATCCAATGGAAAAACGACTTATTAGTATCATTGCCGTCCTGCGATAACGTCACCGCACTTTTTCCATTTTTTTTTTATATTATTTTTCCACAATTTACATTGAATTCCAATAAAAATATTCATGAGAGGTTAAGAATATCTTTAAATAAATGAGCTTGCAGGCATACGGGGTCAATTGTGAAACTGAATTTTCTCTCAAAATTGATCAATTTGTTTGCTGTTCTTTTCAGAAATAACCGGAATAATGATATTGAATTTCTCGAAATAAAAACAAAAATCAAGTAAATAAAGTGAAATCATGAGAATTTCAACACCTGTATCCTATTATTCTCTGGCATTTTAAAATGAAAAGAAATTATTTCAAAAAGCAGATGATATTTTAAACTTAAGGTGAACTTAAGGTGTAAAATATATTTTACTTAACAAATGCATAACTTTGTCAGTTTTAACTACAAAGATTTGGATTTTTTCGTAAAACCAAGCGATATTCTTTGTCCGTTTCCTATAATAACTTAATATCAGATATCTACGCTATATGTTATAGATGCTAGAAACAGAGATTTTATACGGAGCAGAAAAAATAACACCAGAAAATCATCAAAGACTAATATGATAAAAGATTTGCTCAATTTCTTCCTGGTTTCTGCTGACCCCTATTTAGGCAGTTTGAGGAACGAGTTCCTAAAAACCGAGAGTCTATTGCTTCCGAAAGCATAAGCCACGCTTCTTTATCCTCATAATGATTCACAAAAGTAAACGAGATTATGAGTAAACCTTTCTATCTGATAGAAAACTATCGGTTTAAATTTGTTAAATATTCATTTCATTTGTCTAATCAATTACAAATGTTCGTATGGGATAAAATTATTACAGGAAAAGCACCTTCCACACGATATTTATAGTTAAATCTACAAAAAACCAAAAATTTACGTATTAAAAACAAAGCCGTTTATCAATTTTTCAATTCAAATTCTTTAAATAATACAAAATATCACTTGGTTTTACGAAAAGTCTAAATGTTTGTAGTGAAAACTGACGAAGTACAGTATTTATTAACTAAAATTGTTTAAGTAATGACAAAGAGCTGTGAAACAGAGACTTTCCACAGTATTGTGACAAAAGAAAACTATATAAGTTTATTTTAGGCCAAAAACGAAATGCCTAAATTGAAATCCGACAAACTGACGCATTTGTTAATTTAAATTGTTTAAATAATTTTAATTTGTTGCAATATATCAAGTTTACACAATAAAATACCATTGAAAAGATATTTTCAAACACACCTGCATTTTAAACGCATTATATATATTAAATAATATCCGAAATGCAAATTTGCTTATAACATTTGTTTAAATAATGACAAGATATTGTTTGATTTTGTTTAGATTCTAATTAAACTCCATTTTACACACATTTCCTGCAAAAACTATCAGTTTCAAGCAATAAAAAGAAGCTAATTCTGCACAAAACACTTTTATTAACTAAATTGTTCATATTAATATAAAAACATTGTCTAATCTACTAATACCGCTGGAGTATATTTCTAGGGAGTTGTTATACTGATTCTGATTATTAAAGCGTCAATAACACAGCGTCATAACACGCTTTGATTACAAAAACTATTAAAATTGGATTGAAATGGTGGCATGTAGACTGATTTCACCAGAGACACATTTTATGCCCCACTGCGGGGAGGGACCCCACCTCAGCCGCGAGTCGACAATAGCTCCACAGGGAGCATTTCTCGACTTGCGGGCTCGGATTAGTGCAAGGCACCTCCGAGCCTTGTTTCCCTCCCCACTTGAGAGCTCCTTCATTCCCTTTGTCTCCCCTTTTCCCCGTTATTTCCCTTATAACTTTTTCCAGGCTTAAGACTGGCAGCAGTTTCTACAATCTACGTATCTACTTATAGTTGATACTGGTGTGATTACATTTATTTAAGAAATATGTATTGTCAATAACTCTTATTCTTATAACATTATTAAATGAACATTCAGTCAACTGAAGTAAAATAAATAATAAGCTTAGCAAAATATTTCCCTTACACTTACAAAATATTTATTTCACCTTATTTTATACACCTACAATTCTATTACACATTGCAAACAGTCGTCAAATTATACATAATTCAATATTTGTACCAACTGTACGATACGTCAGCGAGACATGGACATATCAAGAAAAAGATAATAGTAAAATTAACGCGATCGACATGAGATTCCTGCGCATAATAT
>JAAAKG020189465.1:0-24837 GCA_010014905.2 Druon quercuslanigerum | reverse complement strand
GGAAGACCGCGGCCGGGGCCGGTGTTTGGTTGTTGGTTGTGCAAACCTGTAGGAGGATTTTACGGGAGGTAAGAAAAAACGTGCCCAGGGGTTTAGGGGGGGGGGGGGGGGGGGGGGGGGGAGTAAATTGAGATTAAAAAGCAGAAGTAGCACCTATAATCAGGAAGTTGCAGAAAGTATTCCTAAATGACTCAGTACATCTTTCCCCTTCAAACTTTGGGGCACGAAGACAAGATTCAGCACGTGAAGGCGAAGATAATTATCATTACATTTTGTACTATGCATCAGTACCTTGTATGAAACCTTGTGTTTTTTCCTTTAACGTTAACATTTCGTATATTTGCAAAAAAATTTGGCACTCTAAAATTGCGCGATTGAGGATACTCGGTGTTATTCGAGAAGAACCCAGTTCATATTATCAAGGCACATTTTCTGGGATTTCGGGAAAAGAAAGCAGCATCTCTGAGACCCAAAATATCGGATTTCCTGCGAAATTTGTACTCCCTTTAGGGTTAGGTGACCCCTGAAGTCCTTCAGTCTACACAAGTCTCCTGGAACGGATGGCATAAACCATCTCTTCTTACAGAAAGCTGAAGAGAGAATCATAAGGTTGCTCTTAAGACTTGTTAGGGCTGGTCACACCCTGGAATGTGTCCCGACGGCATTGAGGGGTACGCTCACAGTCATTATTCCGAAATCAGGCAGAATAGGTTACACATTATTTAAGGATTTTCATCCCATCAACCCCATATCTTCCCTACTGAAAAGATTAAAAGGATTTTTTTCTAATAATATGCGAGCGAAGATCTTATTAAGCAGGGCAACTTCACAAGGAGCAATAAACCAATAGGACTGGTTCCTCGACCAAAACGATCCTTAGCGGAGCAGTATCCTTATCAAAGGACAACTGAAGTAGAAAGGCTTCGCGATTGGAACTCTTATGAATATCGAAGGAGCCTTTAACTAAACCTCTAGAGAGATGATCAAGGTGGCTAGGATTGCACACGCTGTGCCAATTGGAGTCGTGAAATGGATCTGCTACATGTTAGGGAACAGAAACCTAATTATGTCCTACGGTTATGCCACTTTGTGTTGAATTGTTGCATCAGCATGTCCGCAGGGATGTGTTTCATCTCCGCTGATGTAGTACTTGGTAGTGGATAAACTGAAGGGTCATAGCTACCACTGTATGGCGAGATTTTATATGCGCTCTTGGCTGTAATGCAACAAGCACTAGGGATAGTGAATTCCTAGTGCAAAAAGACCGGTTGATCGGTCAATTCGACTAAGACGAACGCACTTGTATTCAACAGAGGGTACAAGTGGTAAACTACGGTTACACTGAAACTGTGAGAACCATAACTAGAAGAACCCTAACTATCGAAGAACGAGCTAAATATCAAGGTGTCATATCAGATAGGTCATAACAGAAGGCTGGGGCTTGAAATTAAAGACACTTATGCAGATCTACACACCGATCTTACCACCCAGGATATCTTATGCGGCAGTGCTCTGGTGCAGCAGCATTGAACTACCAACTGTGAATTCTCGACTGGAAAAAATCAGGGGATTGGATCTAAGAGGCATCACTGGTACCGCGAACTCGGCACCCACGGTAGAGTTGTATGCATCAACAGGATTACAGCCCCTTTATCTCACCATAAAGGCCATGTCTGCAAAGGCAACCTAGACATTAAACGTGGAAAAATTTTGAAGAATCTAGGGGGAATTGAGGATCCCGACCTATATTGCGAGAAGGCTGACCTTGAACAGCTTACGGAAAAACGCCGATTCGCTGTCTCCTGGACAAGAAGTATCATGTTAGCCTATTAACAAAAGAAGAATAGGTTAACGGTGAAACACACCTATCTAATGATAATAGAAAACTTCTTTATAGATGGCTCTCTAAACAAGAAGAAAACAGGAGCCGGTCTCTGCCGAAGAAGCAGTAGAATGGGCTTCAGAATCCCGATGGAGTTTTGCACCACAGTTTTTCAATCTGAGCTTATGGGTATGCCGTACTACGCCTAAAATACACAGAAGTGTGGAAAGAAAAAAAAATTGGATCAGACAGAATGACTGCTATAATTACCGTGAATGCAACAATGACTAAGTTACTGCCAGTATGGAAGTACTTTTAGCCACTGAACAATCTAGCAATGGGGAACCATATTACTCCATTTTGGATCCCTAGGTTATGAGAAATTTCGGATAATTGAAATTTCCGATAATTTTGAAATTAAAAATAATTTTTTTTTAAAAACCTTTGTATACATTTAATTTCATAAGTTTTCGGTAATTTACAAATTCACCATATGTTGGTAATATTAACATAAATTTCCATAAACTAAAATAAATAGTACTGCCCACCAGTACAGGCAGACAGTAGTTTGCCCCAGTACTGGCCGCCTTTTGGCTGCCCGATCGAGGCAATACTACGCTAGTGCTGCAAACATCGAAATTAAATAAAAATAGGTTTATAAGTATTGTTAGGGTCTTTTAAAATGTCTGGAAAGGTATATTTAATTAACGCAAACATTTTAAAAATATATTTTTAACTTGAATCCTGGCGTAAGGCCTCCGAAAAAATTAGACTATATTTCTTCGTAAAAAGTCGCCAAATAATCTAAAATCTTGAGAAAATTGCATTAGTGATACCAATTTATCTAAACAAAAATATAAACATTTTTAATTTTCAGTTAACTTCATGAAAAATAAATTAATGATCTAAAAAAATTACATCCAATGTTATTGTGCAAAGTTGCTGAAATCTTTTAAAATAATTTTTTTTAAATGACACTCAATTCAAGAAAATGTATTATCAACAAAATTGAAAGATTTTAGGTTCTACTTATTAAACAATTATTCGATTCAAATAAACGCGCCAGAATAGTAACCAATCAGTGTAAAGACTTCACAGCCAATCGACGCTGTTTCTACGGAACGATACAAAGTGTCAGGGTCTCCTTGAAAGTAGAAAACATCTGTGATGAATATGATATATGTGCATAAAAACAATTTACTTATTCTAATAATAAGAAGTTTAAAATATGAAAAATAGTAGATAAAAAAAATATTATCAGAAATATTGACAGTTGATGAATCATTCAGAAAAAATTTTTAGGTTATTATTCCAATTTCACATACTAATCCTAAAAATCTTCCTAGTTTGTTAAAGTGTTATTTTTTAAAAATCTAGAATTAAAAAACAAAATTTATCGTATAATCATATATACTGCGAATCAATATTAATATGTTTAATGATAATATTAGTTTCTCTTCTCATATTGATAGGTAAAAGAGATGATCGAATAGAATGATTGTGTACGTGAATGATGGTATATAATTCCACAATTTAAACAAATATTATTTTATTCTTTTTTTTTAGCTTTTTGGGTCTGTAATTTTTATAACATGTAATAGTGCCTATTAATACTAACACTATATAATATCAGTCACACTTACTTCCAGAATAGAGGAAAATCGTAAAGGCAAAGAATAGAGTGACGATCTTCATTGTTTCTAGATAATAATAGAATTCACGATAGGTAACTAAAAACCAAATTTTGGAAGAAGTTCGTGAAGAATAACTGAAAAATTGGTAGATTCTTTATAACAGACAGAAAGCACTAGTAACAGTTGACCGAATTTCCCAAAATTATCTATGTCAGTTGCTTTTTACTCGTAGAACCTTCAGAGTTATTTTTGTTTTCTATTTGTTTTATCATTTGAACTGAATGGTAGAGATGACGAAATATCTTTTGCGCAAGAAAACAGTAATAAAATTAAATCAGCTTATTTTATGTAGTCCCGAAAAGTCTTGGAAAATTCCACGTGGAGAGAGGGGGTATGTCGCCTCGCTTAGGCTTACATACCCCATAAAGTAGGCTGTGTATAAACACAGCCTCCGTCTTCTATGGGCACATAAAACACAAAGTTTAAATGTAACCTAAATGTAGAGTACCATTACACTGAAACAAAAAATAACCTTATTAGTGTGAATGGTAACTTTTAACAGGTATTGTTTCCCTCGGGAAATCGTCTGGAAATGGAAAAAAATTAGGGAAAATCCGGGAATTGTCCCTGGTTTTGTTCTTGATGCGGGAGGAGAGTTACATTTCCTTATCATTTCTAATTTTTAGATTTTATCTCAATGAGAAGGGATTTGTTTTATGTGAGAATTTAGTTTTGCAGATTTCTTCATATCTCGAAGGAATTAGCCTATTGGATGACCGTTTGGTAAAATTTTTAGAGGCCTGAAAGGAAAGGACTAGTTTGTTGCCTACACTGTTAAAAATTTCTGTTCGAAATTTCCACTACATGCATTGAAAGCTTATTTCCAAAACGTAACGTAACACTACAAGACATAATGTTGTAGTTTCCAAATGCTGGCATTGGTATATTACCTCACATGCATTGGAACTTTCCAATACATGTCCAGTAGTCAGTAACTCGTCGCCTGCTGACGCAAAAAAAAGAGAAAATGTAAATCATTTCTTAGAAAACTTATTCCTGGCAAAAAAAAATTTTCTGAGAAAGCCAAAACTTTTGTTAATTTATAGTATATAACGCGCGTCTTTATGGAATTGAAGGATTCATTGAATTTATAATTTTTAGAGAATCTAAGAAATTCACAGAATCCATCGAATTCACGAATTTCAAGAAAATTAGGAAATTCGCGGAATTTGCAGAATTCCAAAAATTCACTAAAATCAAGGAATTCACGGAATTGATGGAATACCCGGAATTCATGAAAAACACGGAATTCATGGATTTCACGGAATTCGCAGATTTCCTGGAATTCAGGGAATTGACGAATTTCGTGCAATTCAAGGAATTTAACTAATTCGTAAAATCCAAGAAAATCGTGGAATTCATGGAATACACGAAATTCATGTAATTCCTGAAATTTAATGAATTAGTGAAATTCAATAAAATCAAAAAATTCAGGGATAGATTCCGTGACTCCCTTGAATTTCAATAATATCTTGAATTCCTTGAATTCCTTCTATTCTATAAATTCCTGCCAATTCTAAGAAATCGATGCATTCCATAAGTCCCATGAATGCTGTGAATTTCTTGAATTCCGCAAATTCCGTGAATAACGTGAAATTCCATGAATCCTTCTAATTTCTTAAATTTCATGAATTTTGAAACTCCCTAAATATCGTGAATTCCTTTATTTCCATAAATTCCGCTAGATTCTTTAATTACTTAAATTTCACGAATCCCATGAATGCTGTGAATTCCGTAAATTCCGTGAATAACACGAAATTATGAAATTCCATTAATTCTTCTAATTTCTTGAATTCCATGAATTCTGACACTCGCTAAATGTCATGAATTCCTTTATTTCCATGAATTCCGCTAGATTCTTTAATTCCTTGAATTTCATGAATTCCATAAATTCGTAAATTTCAATAAGTAAGCGTATTTCGCAAATTCCATGAATTTCGTGAATTCCATGAATTTCTTCAATTCCACGAATTCCTGGAATTACTCGAATTCCACGAATTCCACGAATTCCATGAATTCCATTACATAATTCCGTTCCCTTCATGAATGCCATACGTTTCGCAAATTCCTTTAATTCCTTAAATTATGCGAATTCCGTGATTTTTGTGAATTCTTTTGAGTTGTAGAATTCTATGGATACCGTAAATTCTATTAATTTCGTGATTTACTTGAATTCCATAAATACCGCGAATTTCATGGATTCCTTAAATCCCTTTATTTCCATGAAATCCGTGAAATCCGTTAATGTCATAAATTTCGGGCTTTCCATGCATTTCGTGAATTTTATAAATTTCGTGAATTCCTTAAATTCCATTAATTCCTTGATTTCCCTGTGTAAAATTTTCGCCTTATAAACAATCCAATTCCAATACCATGTTTAATATTTTACCCTACTCTCGTATTTTAGAAGTGTTGCAGAAGCATTGCAAATTTCTCAATATTTTTAACAGTGAAGCCATTAAAAAATATTAAAAATTCTTATGAGAAAATTTGTTCATCACAAAAAGATCTACAAAGTTGCTAAACATTACCATACATTATTTAAAAAATTAAATATTTTTGTACCAATTTTTATGTTTTTACTATAAGATTAATGATATAAAAAGTTCAGAATTTCTATGCTTCACAGATGTAAAGATAACAAACATTGACACATGTTTGGTACTCATAAGTCACTAATTTACATGACTCATTAATGAAACACAATCAGTATATTTGCAATTGACAACTATTTTTAATGAAAAGAAAATTAAATAATTACTTCAAATTGAAATGTATTGATATTAAATTATAAAAGTCAACGTAGGCTTGGTCGTACCCAATTTAAAAATCCCAAAACAGCCACTTTTTAGAAATTTCAAAACTTGGTCTTTTTGTGTCTTTTAAGATATTAAACAAATCTCGGGATAAATGCGATATTTACTCGGTAATTTCGTAGCAAACTTATTTAAATATAATTTAAATCTCACATTCTTCTGTTTATCTCCCGAAAATATATTTATTGTGGGACTCATTAATTAACAATTTGATTCTTCAACTTTGCAATTAGTTATATGTTTCTTTATTTTTCTTTTTCAATTATATAAGTTTTTCATTCATACAACTTTTTGAGTACTTACTATTGTAAGTGTTGTAAATCGTGAAGTCACGGAACATCATTCCAATGCATGTATTAGAGCGTTTATAAGACACAAATTTTGCACAAGTAAATCACGGAATTAATGGAATTCAAGGAATCCACCGAATTCGCCGAATTCAAGGAATCCACCGAATTCACGGAATTGAAGGAATTCGCGGAATTCTCAAAATTACCTGTAATCACGGAATTCAAGAAATTTACGGAATTCATGTAACGCCCGGAAATCACAAAATTCATTCAATTCGCGAAATTAACGGAATTCCCGGAAATCATGGAAATAGAGGAATTTAGGGAATTTTCAAAAAGTACGGAATTCGAGAAATTAGAGGAATTCATGGAATTTAAGGCATTCGAGGAATTGATGGCAATGAAGGAATTTGCAAAATAATGGAATTCGCGGAATTCACGGCATTCGCGAAATTCACGAATTCGAAGGAATTCAATCAGTTCACGGAGTTCAAAGAATTTACGAAATTCAAGGAATACGCCTAATTTACGGAATGCATTGAATTCAAGGAATTGAAGGATTTCACGAAATTCTTGCAATTCCCGGAATTCAAATAATTCACAGAATTCATAGAAATTTAGGGATTTACGAAATTTAGGGAATTTTCGGAATGCACGTTATTCGAGAAATTAGAGGAATTAATGGAATTCAAAGAATTCGCGGATTTATGGAATTCACGGAACTTAAGTAATTTATGGAATATATAGAATTCACGGGATTCGTGAAATTCATGGAATCGATGGAATTCAAGGAATTGAGGGAATTCAAGGATCTAAAGGAATTAGAAGAATTTATGGAAATGAAGGGATGTATGGAACTTCAAGAATTCAAGGAATTACCGGAACTATCGGAATTCATGGAATCAAGGAAATTCACCGAATTCAAGAAGTTCAAGGAATCCACGGAATTCACCGAATTCAAGGAATTTGCGAAATTCAAGCAGTTTACGGATTATATGGAATTTACGCGATTTCTGAAATATATGGAATCAAAGCAATTCAATGAATTTATAACATTCAAGGAATTAAGGGAATTCAAGGAATTGAATCAATTAGAAGAATTTATGGAAATGAAGGAATTTACGGAACTTGAGGAATTCAGGAAATTAGCGTAACTATTGGAATTCAAGTAATTTACCAAATTTATGGCATTCATGGAATTCACGGAATTTTTGGAAATCATGATTCACAAATTCCTTGAATTTCGTGAATTCCATGAATTCCACGATTTTATTGAATTTGACGAATTAGTTAAATTCCGTAAATTGCATGAATTCAATGAATACTTTTAATTCCGTGAGTTCCACGAATTTTCTTACTTTCTTGAATTCTGCGAATTCCCTAAATTCTTTGTATTCCGTAAATTCCACGAACTCCATAAATTCATTCAATACCATGAAGTCTTTGAATCTCTGTGAATTACTTTATTGCTAGGCATTCCGCGAACTTCTTGTATTCCGGGTATTCCGTGAATTCCGTGAACTCTCCTAATTCCCTGAAATCCGCGAATTCCGGATGACCGAGCGTTATATGAATTCTGTGAATTCCGCAAATTCTTTGAATTTCACAATTTTCTTAAATTCCATGAATTCCTTGAATTCTATGAATACGCGCGTTATATACGATACACTACCAAAGTTCTCGCTCCTATAGAAAATTTATTTTATATTTTTTTTGCAATGAATAAGTCTTCTGAGAAATGATTTACATTTTTTTTTAAATTTTTTTCTTCCACAGGTGTCGAGTTACTTACATCTAATGCATGTTTGGGACTAGACCAATGCTAGCATTTTAAAACCACAGCATTATCTATTGTAGCACAGTATCTATTGTAGAGCAATAAAACTTCGATACATTCCCTAGATTCCTCAAAATATCTGAAATCCCTAAATCTCATTCTTAATTCTCTGAATTCTTAAATTTTTAAAATCGCTGAAAATTATTAAATTCGCAAAATTATCTAAATTATATTAATGCTCTTCAATCTATGACATTTTCTGAATTCCCTGAAATCCTTACATTCCTGGATGATCGTGAATTTCTTGAATATTCGGAATTCACTAAATTTCTGGACTTCTCCTAAATCCCTAATTCCCTCAATATTCGAAATTCTCTTACTTTTTACATTTCTTCGATTCTCTTAATTTCTTGAAGTCTTTCCATTCTATGGATTCATAATATTATAGGAATTCAGGAAATGCTCTCAATTTCTTGAATTCCTTGAATATTCAGAATCATTTATTATCACTAATGTGCTTTTATTTATTTAAATTTCCTAAATATATTGGATTCTCTAAAACCCCTGAACTCCTTCCATCTAAATTCCTGAATATTTTGCATTCTCTGAAATTCTCGAATTCCATTAATTCTTCTCAATTATTTGCATTGTCTTGAAACCCTTGAAGCGCAGGGAATTGTTAGAATTAAGGAAATTCCATGAATTTAATATTGACATATATTTGAAATTTATCTATGTGACGTATAATAATTTTGAATTTAAACTCAACACAAAAAATATATTGCAAAAGAATTAAGAATTGAATATGTTTGAGGTGTCATTTCAATTTTTCAAGCCCTTTTCCACACTAATTACAAAAGGAGGTTTGTATGACAAATAAAGACATGTCATTCATTTTTTGAAGTAATGAAACTTCAGAATTTAAAATTAAAATCATAGTAATATTTTTTTTGTTATTTGTGTATTATTAATTGGGATTAATTTAATATTTATTCATGTAACTGTAAGCAATCTACACACACAAATTTGAAAGGTGGAATTTTTTACAAAACGTTTTTTTTTTATTTTCTTCAGATCATTCGATAGATAAATCAATCGATCTTAAAAAATATATGCATTGAAATATATATTCGACTGATGAATAGAGCTTTTAAACAAATCTGGTACTGTTTGATATTTGGAAGGTTAACTTCAAGGTAGTGTAAATCGTAAAAAGAAATACATGTAGTATTTTCGTACACGCGGCGAGCACGTTTTCAAGGCATGGTCGCGAATGCTGATAATTATAATAAGTTTACAATTTTACAAGAAAGGAAGGAATTAACTATCTGTGAATTAGGCCTTGAGTGTTTCCACATTGTTTATATTTACTCTTGCATCCAGGAGACTTTTATATTCTGGTCTGGATTCTTGCATCAACTTTAAATTATATTAATGAAAAAAGTTTTACATTAAATATTTTCTAATGTTTATATAATTTTAAATCATGTCAATGTGAACATTTGTACCTTACAAATCGATCTTAGAAACAATATAAAAGACCATAACTTCGTTACTCTTTAATAAAATGTATAAATATGTAAGTCGATTTTTCTCAAGCCAAGAAATCTTTTATATTCTTGCATCAACACTGAATGATGTTAATAAAAACAGTCTTATAATAAAAATCCACTTTTTCAATTTTATAGTGCTAAATTAAGTAATATAATCATCAAAGTAGCACATAAAAATGTTGTCAACAACACGTCCGCTTAAGCGCATAAATCTCAGTGCGCGCTTCTCATGGCAGCTGAACGCTAAGCGCTCAATATTTTCAAGTAATTGGTACACTTACCGTTTAAGAGCCATAACGGTGCTATAATGACTTTATCGTCAAACATGATAATAAAAATCGTATAAGTCTCGCGCTTCTCTCAACTTTAAAACGCGAATCGCTAAATATTTTCATTACTCACTACATTTAAGTATATCGTTCCTTCTTAACAATTTTCGAACGCTAAGCGCTCAACATTTTAAATTGACTGCAAGATTCATAGTTTGAGGGTAGCAAAAGTGCTCAAATAAGGTCAGTATCGAATGCAGTTATGGCAACAAATTAAATTAAATCAATTAAATTAAAGAACTTAATATTTTGACTCAATATGCAACACTGTATGCTAATCATATTTGAGCACTTTAGTTCGAACATTACGAGAAGCGGGCAATTCTTATGATTGGCAATACTACATTCGGTACTAAACTTATTTTTGCACCGTTGCTTCCCTCAAACTGTGTGTGCTGCAGTTATTTAGGAATATTGAGCGCGAAGCGTTCGATCGTTGCTGGAAGTGGATGAGATGGATGCTTGTCACAATAGCACTTGATATTGACCTTATTTCAGGACCATTGCTGGCCTCAAACTGTGACTATTTTAAGTAATTGAAAATGTTAGGCGCTTTGCGTTCTAATGTTTCGAAAATCAGCGGATTTGTACAATTTTTTTTACCGCTTTTGATGCTGACGTTATTTTGGCACCATTGTTGCTCTCAAACTGTGTGTATTGCAATTAATTCAAAATATTGAGCGTTTAGCTTTCGGCTGTTGCAAGAAGCGCGTTGTGAGAGTTATGAGGATAAGCGTACATCATGTTGATCGTATGTTAGTCTGTGATTCTTATTTTTCCGTTGTTTTTCCTTCCAATGCAAAGCAGATACGTCGTATGCGCTGATCTGGAGCGTTTGAAGCTGAACTCCTCTAATATTGTCAATTTTTTGAAAATCAATTTAAGGATAATTTATTAGCACCTTATAACATACAACGTTACTAAGTTTTAGTCAAACTCACCGAAAGACATTTTCCCATATTTTGTGTCTGGGATCTTTTTATTCGGAATCGTCAATATGAGGTGGGTCGAGTTCAAACAGACCACTTTTTGTTTTCAAAATTAATCATAGAATACGAACCAAAATTTATTTTTTAAATATCACCTCCATTAGGTCTAATTTAAGTAATCCTCAAAAATCCATACCTGAAAAATATGTTTTGTGAGTGTTTGGCTCTAATTATAATTTTTTTGCGGCTTTAAAAAAGCAAAGTGTTAATAAAACGCAAAAACACTACTTTCTAATGATAATTAGATGTTTATATAAATTGTTTAAACGTTAATTAAATTCTACAATACTTTTTCAATAAACGCAAGTCTTCCAAGCATCCCAAATAGTAACGAATAGGGAGGGGGGATCAATTGTCCGTTATTTTTCTAGAGCAACTTTGTCGCACCAGTAATTTGTGTGCAAAATTTTATTCTGATCGGACAATATCTTGCGTTTGTTACGTGGGCTTGAAATTTTAATAATTGGGCTAAAACCATATCATTACCATCATAACGTCAAAACGACGAATCTGATGACTTAAGGGTTCCAACAAAACGTGTTTAAAATTGCATTACCTGTTGAATTGATATAGGGTATTATGACGGTAGGATCGATGTTTATCAAGATATGGGCGCTAACATGCCGCGCCGCAGTGCAAGCAATGTCAAAAAGAGGACCACAGGAATGCAGGAGAGGAAGGATACATTTGTATCTTATTGACAAACGAGACTCTTTGACATTGTTTTTTGTAAGTGCGCAACTTTTATCTCCTGCATTTGTTAACTAGAGACGAAGGTTCCTCTGATCAGAATTCCTCTGATCAAACCAGAAAAGTAGTAGAATTGGTCGCATTGGAACAGGAGACCTTCTTGAAACAAGATTGTAAAAAAGGATGAACATAGAACCCAATTAATGGACAGGAAATCAGAAATTACCACCACAGGAGTAGTTCCATCTTGTTTCAAGTTAACTGCATCAGGCACAGACGGCGATTCTTTTGACGTGTCTAAAATAAAAGGTTTGGCAATGAACTACAAAGAATGCAACGTCTTGAGTTTCTCTAGGTGGACTGTATTTTGACGGAAGTAAGAGGAAAACATTCGCACAAGTCAAGGTAGGTGCAAAATACAACTATAGGGTTATCAAAGACGAGCACATTTTTCTTGTGGTGTAGCTCGGTTTGCAGTTTATTGGTCCCATTGATCCTGATTCGGGTACAGCCGATGCTGAATAGAGTCTACAAATCGAAGCACAAACCAGGCTTATCTTCACAAGATATCTGAGGGTATTATTTGAGGCCACTGCTCAGATGAATTTTAAGGTTATACACTCCAACAGTTAAACCGACAGAAATGTTCATATCAATTGAAAATATATAATAACAGTTTACTCACCTTTGTGTTTCACAATTAGGTTTTACAGTTGAAGCAAGCATCAATCTAGGCATATTTTTGGCGCAATTCAAAGGACAAGATACTTATCGGCTAGCGTGCCTACTTTGCTTTTCCTGGAAAAATCCTATCGAGTATAATGACAGACGAATGTTTAGAAGTGAAAGAGTTAGCACTCGACCATATATTGGCAGCAAGGGTGACCATTTAGGGATAAGCCAGCTCATCTGGAAGAGAACCTTTTAGTTGGCGAGGGAACCGAAATTCCCTCCAGTTTATGTTATATTCACACTAAAATCTAGTCAGTAATTACCAAAATTCAGCACAAAACAAGATCTTACCACTTCAGTTGACCTTCACGTATTGGGTTCTGGGTAACCGATACAGGTTGGCGGAGAGCTGCACGGATTTTGACATTGCGTTGTTTCGATAGGTGATAAAATTATAGATCTATTTTATTTAAACGTTTTATTCATCAGATTTCTGATTTTTACGTTATACTCGTATTTATACGATTTTAGTCAAATTTGCCAATTTCAAATACGTCGAATACAACATATTGTCCGATCGGAATAAAATTTTGCACACGAACTATTAGTATGATAGGGGAATTTTTCCGCGCTATTACAATTCGGCCATTAAAAACGGATAATCGACCCATCACGGTGAGCTTAATATAATTTTAAACATAAAGCCTCCAGAAGTATTACTTTTTTCTCTCTCCCCCTTCTTTCCCCTTTCTACCCCCTTTTTATACAGTCGCACGATGAAACCCTCTCTCCACTAAGCACTTCAGCCTCTCCCTTACCTCTTGTGTCTAATCCCCTCATCTCTCTTCCGCGTATCTGATCCCTGAAACGAATATTTACAAAACTTGCTCCATTCTTCACTCTCTATCTTCTCGCTTATTCTTACATATTTTTTCTTAAACCTATCAAGTATCTCCACCACATATACCAGAGCTGACAGGCCTTATACAAACAGAGGCAGAAGCAGAGGTTCAGCAACCAAAAAAGCCGGATCCATTAGAACAACATCCGGATGTTAATAATGACGATGTGAATAGCGAAATCCCAGAAAAACTACAGCACCTTAAAAGAAATTTTTTCCATGCTTTACTAGAGTTCAGATATGTAGAACCAACACTAAGGCATTCTCTTCTCCAAATAAACATCACAGATTATCTACGTGCACTAAAAAAACACCTCAACAGCAAGGTTCTACGTACATATTTGAACGTAACACAATCTGCGTTAGAGGTGTAAGCTTTTGTATAATGTGCAGCTCTGTCAACCGTTAGAACGTTGGACGCAGAACTAGGCGTGCAAATGCATTTTTTGTCCCAGCAGGGTATCCAGATCCACCATGGAAGATCATGTTCGATATGGATTTCAGCAAAGTAAGGTGCAAATTAGGTGCAAGCTGATAAACCATGTTAATAAAATCATCTACCCTCTGCACATCGATACATTAACACCATCAATATTGGATGAGATAACGTACTCTCAACGGCAGAGAGTTGATGTTCTTCCTGCCAGACTGCGTCGGTACAAGAAAAGTAGGGCACGAAGGCAACAAAATTGAAACTATCAGATAGATGAAAGAAGGTTCTATCGTGAACTGAGTGTAAAGCAAAATAACCAGCAAGAAACCGAAGTCCCTCAATTGGAAGATACGACTAACTACTGGTAGAGTGTTTGGGGAAAAATGAACAGATGCAATTTGGATACTGCGTGGTTCGCACTGGAAACAGAAAGGGCAGGAAATAGCCTTGAAATGTATCTGAAAAACATCACAGCTTTAGATGCTTCAGCGGTCTTGAAAAGGGCAAGTAACTGGCAAGTTCAAGGTCCGGACATGGTGCATAACTTCTGGTACAAGTACCTGAAGAGTGTGTATCATGCGTTGGCAAGGTTTTTACAGAACATGATTGAACACCCAGATCTAATGCCAGGCTTTATGTTCCAGGGCACTATGTATATTTTACCGAAAAAGCCAGACGCCCACAATCCATCGCAACTTCGACCGATAGCCTATCTTCCAACAATTTATAAATGTCTTACATCAGTTAATGCAGATAAGGTATATTTTCATTGCGACGAAAATGATAACATCACAGAAGAACAAAAAGGATGTTGGAAAAACTCGCGAGGCGAGTATTTTAATGACAAAATTTTCTCCTTTGAGTCTACATTACATTATCTCTTAACTACTGATTAGACTTTATTAAGTCGAGATAATATACCTACTTTCGTGATATCTAGATGTGGCGAGGTGATTGATTTGACCTTATTTTCGATAAGTACTATATTAGCGAACTTTTCGCGGGATGGCACGTATCGTCCATTTCCTACACTTTTCACGGCTGGGGTAGTGACTATTACAGCTCGACTGCAAGAAATTTGTAAGCTGGATTATAAAGGTTTAAATTTTAAATTTAAACTTCTTACATTTAAATTTCTTCTGACAGTTAACAGCACTTAAGGCTCTTACATCTGAACAGTTTTCTGCCAGACTAGTCTAGAGTTGCCTCCGTGCTCTTCTTAGACTTTCCGGTAAAAACTAAGACCATCTGATCAGGGTTCCCGGCGATGAAGGTTATTGTAGGTAATGAGAAAGCAGATATGCTAACTAAAACTAGGGCAACATAGGCCTTGATTGGCGCAGAATCACACTAAGTTGCCTCGTATGCGTCCGTGAGGGCGACATTGCGTCTGGTACATGTACTAAAAATGCTAATCAACTCTTGCACATGAAAAGAAGGCAGCTTGATGTCGTAGTAGAGCTTCTTACTGGGCACAGCCGACTGAGAAAGCACTTTACACCAACATAAGGATTGGAGACAACCCTTGTTTCCGAAAATTTCATTTTCGTAAGGAGAGAGCTTATCACATACTTTGTGAATGTGAAGCACTGGCGTGCTTCAGAAAATAATGACTATGTGACGTGGGCAGTAATTTCTTTGCCGTTCCGTATAATATTAATAATAATAGTTATTAAAAAAATAATAAAAATGAGACCGAGCTTCTGGTGGTTCGTATGTCACCATGCACTTAGCTGGAACCCAGTCCGTGTATGGTGGGGTAAAAAAGCAGACTTTCCTCAATGTGGAAAATAGTTTTAAAAAGAAAGTTAAAAATAATACATACTACAAATAAATATTCAAATATTAAAAAATAAGATCAGTATCTCTCATTGTGTTAAGAAGTGATCATGTATGTGATTCAGATCGGAGCTATACAGCAATCTTCAGTTCTGCAGTTTTAAGAACATTATATATTTTTTATTAATATTAATACTCTATTATATAAGTTTCACTTACCTGTGAATTTGAGCAAAAACGTACAGACAGAGAATAGAATGACGATCTTCATTGTTTCTAGATACCAATAGAATCCTCGATAGAGAAATAAAAACTGATTTTTGAAAATTATCGTAAAAAGTGACTGAATAATTATTTATAAATGAGCTGGGGCTTATTTCGCAAAACCACACATATCTTCCATGTGTTTATAAAAAGTTTATAAGTCAAGTTTATAACCTAATTTATCATTTGAACTACATTTTAGATCTAATAAAGAATCATTTACACAAGAAAAAAGTAATTAAATTAAATCAACATTGCTGTATTCCGATAATGAATCTGTAATTTAAAAGAATATATAATTCGAAAGAACACATGTTTAAATGTATTAACAATTAAATCAATCCAAGGAACCTAGAAATAGTGCTACAATAATAAGAGCGTTACCTGAATAAAAACCGCGGGAAAAAATGTTGAACATTTTCTTCATATGAGACAGCTTTATAAGACTTACGCCCCCTCACTTCTATATTTAGTCATTTTATAGTTATATTATTACCGTTTCTAGCCTCCTTTTCAGAGGAAATCATTTGGTTCCAAAGTTGTAATTTTCATTAAAAACTTGTTTAAACTAAATCGAATTATATATTTTATTTGGACTTTTCAAATCTACAAATAGAAGAAAATATATTATCGGACTGAACTAAAATTTGGTGGGCCTACTATTGTAGGTCAAATAAAATTTTTACGCAGCATTAGTATCCGCTGCTAGAGAAAAGGGATTTTCTGGTATATTCTAACAATTATAGTCAAGATCAATATTTCTATTTCTAATTATTGTTATACCTAGTATTTATATTTATTTCGATTTCTTTGTCACTTATGGGTTCAAATAAACCACGCAAACGGAGAAATAAATCAAATCATCATAAAGCAAAATTATAAGTGAAAATAAATCATATATATTATAAATAATCAATTTTTCCGGGTGACATACCTAATTCGTGCCGACTGACCTAATTTATATTGACTAAATAACGAATAACAATCTCAATCATGCACAAAACAAGAAAGGCATTATGTCAAGTTAAAACGTAAGACAAGACACTTCTTTCTCGGTGTAGGAGGTGCTTTAAAGAGGACATGCCTCTAGAGATTAAAACTTAAACTGTAGGTCCCTCATTAAACTCCATAATTACTGGTAGAAGAAAAATTTTTAAAAGTTTTAGTGGCTTTGCGTTGCACATTGAGATTATAATCCCGAAAAAAACCAATGTAGTAAACCTTGTGGCCAGACGACCAATCGTTCATAATGACCTACGCATCTTAAAAGAATTTCACTCTGTGAATTTTGGTATAAATTTTCTATACCAAGAAGACATTCATATTAGTATTTAAACTTGTTTGATTGTTTTTGGCCATGGGAAATTTAAAACTCGTTCTATTTTTTCTTCATGTACTTGTAATTCTTTTTCATTTACTTTAAAACCCAAATACTTTAGTTCACAACATCCAGATTCGCATTTATCCAAACCTATTGTTTAATCTGCATTTTTAATTTTATTTGTCACACGATTTCCAAATATTTTAAATGCACTTTAGAATTGTTTGAAACTATTATAATGTCAACGAGATAACAGAATACATGTGGCTTTAATTCTGGTGTTATTCTTCTGTCCAGAAGGCGCTGGACTGTGGCAGGCGCATTCGTTAAACCAAATAGCATTCTTTTAAATTGATACATTCCTTTGCCTGGAACAATAAAAGCAGTAATTTGTTTCGATTCTTCGTCCAGTTGTATCTGAAAATATGCTGAACGAAGATGGATATATGTATTTTTTAGTGATTTCATTTACTTTTCTAAAATCTAAACAGAATCTATATTTTTCATTCGGTTCTTTTATCATTACAATCGAATTTGAGCAATCGCTATTCGATTGTTCTATTATTTTTTCTTCTAATAGTCTATCTACTTTCTCGTACATAAACTCTCTAATTTTTGGTAATACGTAATAGTATCTTTGTTTAATGGGTTCATTGTCTTGATGTGTTGTTTAAATTCTGTTTCTTGATTTATAATTTTTCTTTCTATTAAGTTTTCTAATTGCACTTGTTGTGCTTGATTTAATTTCGTTATACCTTCGGAAATTTTTTCGCAAAATTCTAAATCTTTCTTTGTTTCTATTTTTACGCGTTTAATATTATTGTTAATGACCGCATTATTACTAAAATTATACCAATTACTTTTTCTAATTTCGAATGATTTTTATATTATTGAATCACTCTTTTCATCCTTTTTTTGGTATTCCTTTCTTTCTATATATTTTTATTAGCCCGCTTATCGCCCACGGTGGCACTTGCTCGGTCGCTCGCCTTGGCCGCTCCCTCTATGTATTGTAATTCTTTTTTTTGTACCTGTTAACGGTTTCCTTTACCCATTAAGATCTAATTCTATTTCGTTGAAATGAACCGTGTTTTGCACATTTCTTGACTTATTACTTTGTTTGAATAAACTTTGGGTTGACTTTAAGATTTTATCTATTTTATTATAAAATTTTTTATTTGATCTGATAGTTCCTTAATTTTAATTCTATTGCTCTCATTTTCTTCAAAATTAATTAATTCTTGTGCCTAATTCCAAAATTCATAATTATTTTCTGTAAAAGAATCAATTTCGAAAGTTTTATGATGAATTTTCGCGTTTTTTCTTTCTTGTCTTTCTATTTCTATTCTCAATCTTTCGCGACCTATTCTTGCTCTCTATGTTCTTTCCCTATTTATTCTTTCTTTCTCCATACTCAGAGTATCTTGGCGTTGTAACCGACTTGATTCTATTCTTTCTCTTTTTCCTTCTAATTTTTCGAGTTCTTTTCTTTTGCTTTCTACTTCTCTCTATCCTATTCGTTTCTAGATCGCTTTCTTCTAGATTTGTAGCATTTTGTTCTTCCATTCTCCAATTTCCTAACGTTTTTTCTGTATTGGGGGATAGTAAATCAACTATGTTTATATGTACAGGTCGTTTTTGGCTTTGTGAGTTTGATGTACTTTCTGTACGCGTCTGTATTATCGTTTTTGGGACTGCACCTGCCACTTGAGTCATTAGTGCTTGTGCATTTTCTTCTTCTTTTATTATATCTTGGGTTACTCTATTCTATCTATTTTCTCCGACACTATTTACCGGATTTGCCATTTTTGGAATAACTTTTATTTTTCCGGCTCTTAAATGCATTCAAATTTCTTTATTTATTTGTCTCTCTTCTATTTTTACCTTTTACCGACTAGCTCAGGGAATCCAATGGCTGATTAAAAAAGCTGTACGTTCACTCAATTGAGCGTCTCTGCTTTTATTAACATGGGGTTGCGCGTGGCCTGACCACGTAGCGGAAGTTTCTCCTGAGGGCGGGAACGCTTGAGGTTTGTTTGCGTTACGTCATTTGTTCCTATTTTAACGCGCTAATTTCTGTTACGGACGCCGCTTCCTTTTCTAACTCTCGTATTTATTACTCAATTTTCTTCTAGTTTTTTGTAAACTTACTTACTGCCGCTTGTAGATCAAGAACGAAAGCGACCGTACGCTTTGCAACGCACCAAGAACGTCATCTCGAGCGGTGCTCGCGTGAAGGCGCGTTCACAAAACATAAGATAGAAGCAAATGAGACAATAATATTTCTGTGTTAAATCCTAAAGTCGACAACAGGCGCAGGGTTACCGAGTTTTAAAGGTTTGTTACGTATGTTGATTTACTCGGTAATAGTCTTCCGCAACGGTTGCAATCCATTATTGATTGGTCCATTTAACAATCCATTCACGACCGATGGGTGCACACTCGCCAAGTTTCTGATTATTTGTTGCAACACTCTAATCGTGACGTTACATTCTTGGGTAGTATGTCGTTACATAGGGCTGAGCTTAGTAACGCCAAAGTCGTGTGGTCAGCTGTCGTTTGTTCCGCCACACCTCCGTGGCATGGCGTTCGAAGAGTTATAAAATATGGCGGCGTCTTGTTAATATCTGATTCTCCCAGGTACTCATGGCCCACCGCTGACTCTGATTAGAATCGGTAACCATAGGGGCGGAGGCATTGCTGAGTTTTAAGTTAGTACTTGATACTTATTCCAGGATGCGCTAGGAACGTTTGTCGTTTCTTCGACGTGACATAGTGCAGCCCTGGTTACCATGGAGTTGTTGTCAACGGCGTCGATATCGTGACGCTACGCATTGGTGACATAGTTTACAGATATCGGTAGGCGATGGTGATTAGGTGCGAAACTAATTTGAGGCCCACCATTTTGGATTGAAATTGGTAACCATGGAGACGTGAAATGGTAGGACTGCGGCTTAGTGATAGATCGCTTACTTGGGTGCGTTCCTAGCTCCTACTAAGCCCCTGACGTCATGACTTCTTCCTGATTTTCGATGTATTGTTGTCGGTCTCCTATTTTTGAACGGTGACGATGTCTTACATAGAACAGATGTAATCAAAGGAATAAGTAATTGAGTTTTATAAATTTTGGTGACTGCTTTGGAATCGAAGATCGGCCTACGCTCTTGACCCATGGCTACGTATTTTCCGTTTGACTGTTCAGATAAAGAATTTCTATTTAAAGTGACAGGTCAGCCAATTTTATACTAACAAAATTTCCCTGTGCTTCAATGAAAGCAACAGGTTTTTCTCCTCAGAAATTTGCGAGCGGCGCACACGAGTGAGATCTCCCATAGGACCAAGATCTTCGATTGGCCTTTCCAAGAGAGCCGACCAAAATGCCAAATTAAAATACAAATCAGAAAGAAATGATATCATGAGCCGCAACCAATTATTAGGCTAGATTAGGTCTAGCAGTTTAAATGAGGAAGAGGGTCTCCCAGTCACGCTCGTTTTAGTTGAATTTTTAAGCAGATACTAGATTTCCGGGTACTATTGCGCATAACAAAAATTCTTAAGATCGATTACCTTTCACATATGACAGGACGCGTGTCTTTTCATCTCTACCGGTCTCGTATTAGTTTTTCGATGATGCGATTAAGGCAGGGTTACGTCAAGTGTCAAAAATAATCATAATATATTTAAATTACGAGATAACAGTGAAGTATAATACAAAACATTACCTTACATTTAACTAGAGTACCGTTTCGATGAGGCTAGGTGGCACAATATTTCATACCTTTTACGCTCTGGTTGATGGCACATTCAGTACTAGATATTTCAAAACAATGATGTTGATGGGGATTCCTGAACTGCCCCAACTTTAAAAGTCATGTCTTCCCATTGCCTTTAAATTTTCAGAGCTTGCTTGCCTATATGATAGTAGTATAACTACCAATTTATAGGCATTTACTACCATCCCTCGTCGAACTACAGGGGGTGAAATTTGCATCCCCCGGGCAAAGCGGGTATTTTCAAATGGTCATAACTTCCTTTCTACAAATGAGAATTAAATTTTCTATTAGTCATTCATTAATGGATTGTTATGCTCTTTCATTCTGTAAAATCTATTGTTTTAATTTTTTAATTTTTATAAACAAATTGCCATTCAAAATTTTTATTTAACATTTTCTACTCTTCGGGTAGTTTTTATTTTTTTAAAAGTATTTTTAAACGAAAGCTTGACTTTTTTCGATAAAAATGTTGTCTGTCATCTTGGGACTGAAAATAGTTATGTAGTTATGCGAAGATATTCGAGCGAAACCTTCCTCGCGCGCTCGGATAGGTTGGCCAGTCCTAACGGGGACTTAGTTGTATGCATGATTCTTCAGCGAAGCTGCAATAAATTTATCGTAATTTCTTCAGTTGAGGCTTTTTGACTACCTTCGGAAACAGATAATGTTCTGTTGCGAATGAAATTTTTTTCCAGTTGCAATGTAATTGCTTCAGTGAATCTAGTTTATAGTTTTTTGGTCATCTCTATGTGATATTCTTTCGAACTGAAAAGAATTACTGTTTTCTTTAAATGATTCTTAGCCCATTCGAATAACTCCATCGCAGCTAGGATTATATTCTGTGCTGAGCGCTGCAAGCTAGCACTTGCCGCAAGTTTTTTCACGTTTGCACCAATCCCCTCATCTGGATCTTTTGTATGAGCAGTTGCCTGGAAATGTGTTTCTGCAGATTTTCTAAAATCTTTTTTGTCATTTAAACGATTTAGGAAGGCATATTCATGTTTAAAATGCTGCGCAGCTCCGTCTGTCACATAAGAAATTTTGTTAACAACGCTGAATTTCTTCTTAAGGTACTGGTTGATAAGTTCTTGAAATGTTACATAGGTACAGTGTCATGACTTAAACAATCTGATATGGTTGCCATGCTAAAATGCTTCAGTTCGTTTCCATATTTGTAATAAATGACTTTAAGGCGCTTTAGAAAGAAGTCTTGTTGTTTCGCATAAAATGCGTGAAATTTCAGGTTTTTAACTTTAGTGCAGATTGCTTCTACGAAAGCATCATCGTCTAAAATTTCGGTCTTCAAAGTGCTTCTATCAGTTTATTGTCAAACTTGTTACGTCACTGTGTCGAAAATATTTACGTCCAATAGATTAGTTAGGTACTTTTTAAAAGTCATGATAATCTGACAATTGTCTGTCAATTCCCTCAGTTAAATGTTTAATATCAATCTTATTCAACATGAACTTTACGTTTTCATGATAAACGCAGACACAAACATTGTGAGTTCCACTTATTCCAGGTAAAACACAGTGCTTTGGTCTTAGTAATTCTGAAAGATTGCACAGAATCAGTCTCATCTGTACTTGCTCAAGAGTTCCGTCTAGTTTTTTGACAGGTATGAAATCTTTCTTACCTAGCATCAGTCAACTATTCTCGTCATGTTCGTACAATTTTATTATTAGTTTTCCTCGGTTGGCTTCCGGAAAATTCAAAACTCCACTTTTGGAAACTAACTCTTTCGCTTTTCTGGCTTCACGTTCAGATGTAACGGATTCTCGCATGATTTGCTTGCGACTCCAAGACTTAGGCGCAAGGGTGAGTAGACGAATCTTTTCTGAATATGTAATTTGAAAAAATCTACCTTAAACCACCGACGAGTAGGAAAAATAAAAGTCAAAAACAGAGCATGTTAGCTCTAGACAAATTTCTTTTGGAAGAAAAGAAAAAGCGATTCCGCGCGGAAAATAAAGCGTAAGATTAAAAATTTTGTGTAAAGTGTACGAAAGAAATTTTTAAAAATGGGGAGACCTAGGACGAGAAGATCTCTCAGCGAAGGAGAACAAGAAGAAACTCCAAATCAAGAAGAAGAAGGAACACAGGAAATTACCCTGCAAGAGATCGCGAAAATGATCACAAATTTGGAAAAAAAGTCAACGACAAATTACACACGGAGATAAGAAGATGGGAGAATATACAAGAAGAAGTAAATAATCAGAATAAGGAAGAATTTTAACTTTTAAGAAAAGAAATTGAAAGACTTCAAACCAGAGAAGAAACCAGAGACATAGAAGACGAAGAAACACAGCGTTCAAGCAGAACAAGAAACTCAGATGAAAATAGTGAAATCAGGAGATCCCAAATACGATATGAGCTACCAAATTTCAAAGATGAGGACAATCCCATCCTATATATAAATCAGCTCCAACAATAGTGGAAGCGGTGCGACCCACGGAAAATGAGATTCATTATCTCATAGAGAGATCATTCTCAGGTTCCGCCAAAAACTGGTAACAAATCGTTAAGAACGATATCCGAACGTTAGCTGAATTTAAAAATCGATTTCTAAAAAGATACTGCAAAGAAATACCAATACCTGTAATGATAGATACAGGAGCAGAAATTAGTTGTATTGATGAAGACTTTTTAATGACGAATAGAAATCACATTAACGATCTCACAATAACACCGGTGGGTAATATAGCTGTGAGAGGCCCCGTAGGAAACAGAATAATAAAAATTAAAAATAAAATCTCTTTGGAATTTGTATTTCCATTAGACAGAATCCGTTTAGACTTTCTAGTTGTACCTGGACTCTCACAAAAATGCATTATGGGGATGACTGTAAATTGAGACTTCATTCTTTTTTACAAGCAACACATTGTTTACTGACTTACGGCAAATCAGGAAACACCATTTGCTCATTTTCCTTTACAAGCCTCAGGTCAATTCCTCCTACATGCTGCTACTTACGGAAAATATTGTCATATCTGCTGCGAAAACTTTGCAAAGAGACTTGAAAACGAACTTATAAGCTAAACCAAATGAACAAAAACCACAGAAAAGAACTTTGGCTGCTTTTACCTTGCAGGAGACTGAAGTATGAGTAGAGTAACGCAGTGCAACGTTTTGCTTGAGGATAAGGAACAAATACCTGTCTATGTGATTGCCTTTCGTTTCATGGTACAATATGAGAAACAAATGAAAATCTATATACGCGTATGTTTTTTGTTTTTCGGCTATACGTGAGACCAAGATTAATCCATTCAAAGAAAGGACGAGTCCTATATAATTTCTTTATATGAATAGTTTAAACTATTGTTAATTGATTAAGGCCTTTCACAAGTCTGTTTAATGTGACGGTAATGATAAAAATATACAACAAACCCTAAAAAACCTTATGGAGGGGCTAGAGGTCAACGCTCTCTTAAAAAATACTTGTGTTCCCTAATTTGTTTATATGCAAAAAATTTCGATGCACTAAGAGCCGCTGAAATTAATTTTTGGAAAGTTTCCGTACCAATGAAAAGTATGTTTGAATGAATCGAATTTGAACGAAACAACGTCGGTCGGTTTATCGTATAGACTGGCCGACCTGTTCTAGCAAATACTGTATCGTGCAACATTTTTCGGGATAAATTTGTACAATTCTGCATTAATTCTTCAATAAATAAAGAATCATATGACACATGAAATGTAAGTTTTTTATGACATTTTATTCATAGCGAAATCGA
>JAAAKG020189464.1:22734-50904 GCA_010014905.2 Druon quercuslanigerum | reverse complement strand
ATTAATTAATAAATATTTAGATTTTATAACAAAGATGAATTTTCAATTAAAAATATTAATTTTATATAAAAAAGGGAATTATTTGTATAACATATGTTTTTAAACAACTATTTTAATTTTTAAATAAAAAAATATAAATTTTCCACTAAAACTAGTTTCTTTAAATTTTCTTTTCAAAAAATTGATTTTCAATAAAGTGGTTACATTTCTGAAAGTTTAATATTTATTACCATTGTTCATAATATTCTCTTTGCTTAATAGCATAAAATTACAGTTTTTAATGGAATTTTTGATTATTTGTCTATTTGTTCACCTGAAGTATCTTATAAATTATTTAGCTTAAGTAAAAATAATTGTGCAATGAAATTATTATTATTGTTAATAACTATCTTTATCCATCATAATTCGAGATAGATGCGGTTATTTTAAAATTATTTACTTGTTTTCTATTTTTTAATTTAAATAATTTATTAATATTTATAACTATCTTATCTTAGATAAGTGTTATAAAGTTGCGATTTTTCTGAAATGTTTAGCTTTCCTTTGCATTTTTTTTAAAGTTAAAATTTTTTTTTAAAGTTAATTAAATCCAATTTTAAATTCTGAAAACTCCTATAATATTTTTTAGGAAACATAAAAAGGTGTTTTTAATTAAAATCTGAAGAGTCCCATAAGATAAGATTCGAAAAAAAACTGATGAATAATTTTTGTTTTTCTGATAACATTTGTGCTCGTCGCTTCTTACAATTGACTTTTAGAATGTCTCGTTGCTTTTTCATTGACATAATTTTTATATTTACGAATTTTTAATTTGTCCTAATTCTCACTATTCTAAAAAGAGGAAATTTTTTAAAAATGAAAAAAGCTTCCAAGAATGATGAAATTTTAATGAATAATGGTTTATTTTTTCAGAAAATACTTTCCCTACAATTTGATAGATAAAATCAGTTTTCTGATTTGCCATGAACTACTAAATAAAGCACAAAGTATTTGGAAATTTTTATAATGGAGTTAATTTCATAGAAAATATTGTACAAACGAATAGTTTTAAATGCTTCAATAATATTTTTAATTTTAATTTTTTAATTAAAAATGGTTTACACTAGGTTTTGTGTTTTTTTAAAATCCAAATTTTGTTTAGTACACGATTTAAATTTTTTTTTAAATATGGAAAAGAATATAACTATTACTTATAAAAACTGTTTTATTAATTCTTAAATCTCACTAACTTTTTGAATTTTTGTCTAATCGAAAAATGTAACTGATAGTTACTAAATATATTTTATTTTAAGTGAATAATTGAAATAAAACTTCCTGATATACAGGAAAAATATTTTTTTCTATTTGACAAAAATGTCTCAAATTTTAAAAAAATTGAATTTTGAAAATCCTCTAAATTTTTTAATTTTGGTCGGAAACATTGACATTTTGTGAAAATTTCTTATAAATGGGTAGAAGACCTGCAAATTGTCTAAATAAAATTTTCAATTTCGATGAAAATGAGACAAGTTATATAGTTTTTAAAATGTTGAAAATGTTCAGAAAAATAGAAAAAAATATTTTTAGATAGATTGGAAAATAATTTTAATTATTTACTAGATATCAAATATTTTAGAAAATTATCTCAGCTAATTTTTTCGATTAGATGAAAATTTCAAATTTTCTGGTACGCGGCAAAAACTCGCAAATGAAACTAATGACATTTTTAATTTCGATACAAATTAAAAGAGTTACATGCTTTTCAACATTTTTTTAATAAAAAGAAAGGACAAAAACTGTAATAGGTGAAGAAATATTAATCAAAATTATGTAATTTTTGTTTTTAAGAGATCTGCATATTAAGGGTTAATTCTTAATAGGCCATTTCTGAAAAATTCTTATTAAAAGTATTCATTCCGTTTAAAAAGAAATAAATTGGGAAATAAATTTAAATAGATAAATTTGCAAGAAATAAAATTTAATTTTAATTTTAGAGTTGAGTTTTAATCCGAAAAATATTAATTTACAACTAAAATAATGAATTTTCGATTAAAATCATTGAATTTTCAGAAAAAATAATTTTTTTTATCCGTTACTTCAAAATTATGATATAGGACGAAGAAATTACTTTGGATGAATTTTCCAATAATTATTTATCATAAATATTAAATTTCAATATTTACATAATTCAAACTTAGCGCGCTGGCAATGCCCAATGGGGTTATCGGCGCGACGCAAGCGCAGTCTTAAGGCTCACATTTAAGAATAGGTTATTATCAATATTATTTATTTATTAAAAAAGGAATCTTACATCAACACTTTTGAACTTCTTTCTTTGCTTAAAAAAATATTTTTGCTTTTATGAATAAATGTTCAATTAGATATGTTACTTTTTAAAAGTACAAATGCAAAGAAAGATTGTGAATGGGAGAGAAAGAAGATATATGTAAAATGTAAATATTGTAAATAGTAGATAAGTATTAGGTATTAGCCGCGGAGACAGAGTTTGGTAACGCGAGGCAAAGCGAGAAAGTAGGAACATGCGTCCAAGGCGAGGAGAAGCGAGAAAGTAGGGACATTTGTGCGAGGCGAGGCAAAGCGAGAAAGTAGGAATATGCGCGCGAGGCGAGGCAAAGCGAGAAAGTAGGGACATCCGTACGAGGCGAGGCAAAGAGAGAAAGTTTAGCTATAAAATGTGAATAAATCTTATTTGTTAGTGCTTAATGTTGAGAAAATTCGGTAAAAAAAGAAAGTGCAAGCAAATCAATTTTTTTGGGCCAGAATCTTACACGCCAAAAGTACATAAGGGCCAAAGTTTGAAATTCTAAGAGGACACAAGAGAAGGAAAACTGTATTAAAACTGCTCTGATTTCCGAAAATATTTCCAGAGGTCAAAACATTGAATTTTGTTTTCGAAAAATCAATTTTTAATAAAATAATTGAAATTTATTTTAAATAAAATGTACTAGTATTTGTTAAAATATCAGGATGATGCACAACACGCTCTAAGAGCGTCAGAGTGGGATAAAAAAAACGTCTTTGGAAAAATTGATTTTCAGAATACAATTGTTATTTGATGTTAACTTAATTTTTTTATGGAAGCTTATAAAATTTTGAGTCAAAATTTCATCGTCAATTTTTAAATTTTATTTATTTTTTTGCTTATTTAATTACATAAATGTAAAAAATTGACTTTAGACGTGTACCGGTTCAAAAAAAATGCTTTGATGCAATTAAAAATATCTAGAAAACTGAAAACAAGTATCCAAAAAAGATTTCCAATAGCAAGTCAAATGTTAAAAAATTTCTCGTATTTGTTATAAAAATAAGTGATTAAAAATTGTTTTGTAAAGATTAGCGTCGATTCGTCACTTGATTTTTTCGACGCATTTAACTGTAAATAACTGACTTCTAAAATTTTAAGAACATTTTGATGAAAGTAAACAAATTACTATTCTGAAAAACAATTGTTTAAACAAATTTTTATCATTTTACGTATTTGGAAATAAAATAGCGTTTTTTTCATGGAACTAAGAGACAGTTAATTATCAATTATTTTTTGCTCTAATTCGATAACATTTGATAATTGTTAATAATAAATTTTTAACTTCTTTCATAGATTAATAACGATTAAACATTTTTCCGTTAACCGAAAAAGAATGTCAAACAGTAACTTAGTTTCTTTAATAAATCATCAATTTTTTACATCAAATTATGCGTAAAAACGTTTTTCAATGTGTTATTAAATGTGCTATTTTTTAAGTCACTTCAATTGAAAATTAGAACATTTTTGAAAAAAGAGCAACTCTCTAGTATTATTCTAAGAGAAAATTATTAACAATAATTACAACAAAAAAATTCTAAATTATTATTTCGGTATGCTTGAAATAATGACAATAATAATAATAATAATAATAAAATTTATAATGAAAATAAACTTAGATTATCCTAAAAAATAAGATCCATAAACCATAAATAAGTAAATAAATTCGGTTTTTTAATTAAATTCCAGGCCATTTCTATAAATATTCAATTGATTGCGATATTTATTTATTTTATTTTAGATTCTAATAGCGCTCATCTTCTTCTTTTAAATCCGCCGGAAAATTAAAAAATTAACATTAAAAAAAGTCCAGCGGTTTTTATGAAAAAATTACAATGGCAGATAAGAAAAATGCATTTTTTCACAGAATTTGTTTAAATAAGTAACCTTTTTTTTGGTATCTATGAAAAATATGATAGCAAGGAGCCTAGGCAAAACATTTTAAGTTGTTCCCACAAAAAAAACCTAGGCTTTTCATAAAAAATGGACCAAATGTGCATTTGTTTATAAAAATTGTTTGCATGATTAACATTTTTTGGTCACTATGAAAAGCATGATAGCAAGGAGACTTAGGACAAACATTTTAAGTTGCTTTCACGAAAAAACTAGGCTTTTCATAAAAAATGCGCAAAATGTGCATTTCTTCATAAAAATTGTTTAAATAATTGACAATCATTAGCTATTCTTCACTTATTTTAAGCGCACATCACCATCTAAAATACTTCTTACAAAAGCTTCTGGTCAAAATTAGCTAATCATCGCAAATCACGAAAAAATTACTTTTTCTAATTATTTGTTTATAACATTATAAAAAAATTTTTGTAACTCTCGCCCACTAATTCATTACTTGTAGTTAGTTTTTACATTGATTTATGACCTTTTTAATGAATTTAAAAGTCATAGAAGTAATGGAATCATGGCAAAGTTGTAAGTTTGTTGTTTAATAACAAATTTTCGTTAAGTCACAATAAAAATTGCACAAATTAATGTTATACCTGAAGCCTTACGATCAATTCTAAAAAAGAAAAATCAAAATTCGTTGAGAATCGCACTGTAGTTGACATGCAGAGCGTACAGCGTTAGAAAGCTAAAAGACTGTGTATACGCATGTGCGAAATTAGAGCAGTTGGCAGTATGTGGTGCGCGCATCTTAGGAGTCAAATGCCGATAAGTGGGAGAAGGTTTAATTCAAGTCATATAACTGCACGAACCAAGCCGGTTACGGAACCGAGCGACGCAACGGCCTGTCTGTATAAATCTGAACGCTATCGTTCGTATAGAGGAACGCATAAGATTCTGCACTCAGGCGACTCGAATTACATCTTCTCCCACTACCCAAAATTCGACTACTAAACTGCGCGCACCAGACACTGCCGAATGCACTGATTTCGCACATGCGCAAACACAGTCTTTTAGCTTTTTAACGCTGTACGCTCTGCATGCCAACTACTGTGTGTCCACATGCGTTGAGCTGACGCTATTACAAAATACTTACCACTTGCGTTATGCAGTTTAACTCTGCGAGTCGAGAATCATCTCAACATCGATGGTTGTAATTTACAATTTGTTCTATTCTGATATAAGCGAACGGCGGCGGTCCTTGGGGGTGCTTAACCCTCACGTGTCCAAATTTTTTTCTGTCAATTAAAAATTATTAAAAAAACGTAAGAAAACAAAAACCAAAAAAGCAAAATTTACAGGAACCTAGTTTATGCTGTAGGGCATCTGATTTGTATCATCCGAGGAGGTGATGGTATACTTCTATCAGGAAATGTCATAGGCAATAAACCTCGCATGTAGATATTGCAAAAAAGGAAAATTATTTATTTCTCCTGTTTTATTTTTTTATCTAATGCACCTTACATATTGTGTTAAAGGAATCAAATCGTAGCAGTCTTGAACAGAAACTGCTGAAAAAGTTTCAATTCAAAAATAGTTACCTGAGAGAACTTGGCGAAATTCTAGCTAAGACATTAAATGAACCAAGGATTCCCTGCCTTAATCAGTCTCGAAAAGTTGTCTACGGTAATTATTTCTGATTTGAAATTTATAATGGTACTAATACATATAATCTGGATTAAGTTTACATATGCTGAATGTTTTTCAGATAATAGGAAATACTTATTGGGATCGCTTGTTGAGGTAAATACTAATTCAAGAATTCGTAAAACTAAAAATTGGCATTTTTGATAATAAGTTTGTTTGTTTTGTTATTTGATTATATTTGTTTCGCAAGAATGTGATGATAATTTCTTTTAATGGAATTGGAGCTATAAATAAATTTCATTGGCAAATGGGAATAATTAAACTCTGCCTAAATTTCGCAATTCAGCTTATTCCTTTTAAACCGAGAAAAGGGGGTTCAGAAGCAGGATTCAAAAGGAATTCAAAATTCAAATTACGTTTTACTATTTTGAATCTGTTTTCGTTTACTTGGCTATGTATAATCATCGAATGACCTTTCCAGACTGACTCAGTTGCAGTTTCAGACCTCATACTTCGACCTCAAGTGGGGCTACTATAAACAAAGATTATTCTCGATTAGCAACTTTAACCAAAATATTTAAAAAGACATAAGGAATAAAGGACAAGAATTGCAAGATTCAGATGGTTCAAATTAGTTTTCCAGAACGTGTCTGCATAATATAATAAACTCCGAAGTCAGCTTGATATACAGGTATATTCGAAGGGCGTCTTAATGATGTGTCGATGGGCCCGTTGATGAGTGAGATGATGAGTGAGGTGGGAGTTCATCGGATACAATGATCTCACGAATGTATGGTAGTAACCATCTTTCGCCGGAAAACTGTTTAAGCAGATTATGAACAGTGGTCCCTGGTAGAATGATTTTGGCATCATCTTGAACTATTTTCACTTCAACTCCAACATATCCATCCTTAACTGTAGGATCAGGAATCACGAATGGACACAAGTGATAATCCCGAATCATTCCAATCAGTTTAGTTTTACTCTTATCTAATAGTACGGGATACAGGATGTCTTTTAGTAAATTGTAAACTTTATAGTCTATTGAATTGAGACATACGACGTGATTAACCCCATAAAGTTTTATTGGAGGAAGTTGTTGTGGGTTGTTCCATGGAATCCAACTTCTTACTGTAAAAGAAAGTACGGATTGTTTATTACAAAAAATTCCACCATTTCAGACGAAAAACATTTTGAGAATTAAAATCAGACTCCAGAACCAGCATCGACTGGTTTAAAATACTAATCAATTTTAGTTTAATATTGAGATGCCCTCCAGATAAGTTAGAAAAGACCTTCAGATTATCTTAAGGTATAAAAAAACTTCCTGATTTGAATTCAGCGATCTGGATTTTCTTAACAGATTTCTTTTCAGTTTGACCTTTAAATGCCCTTGACTCTGATGTGATAGTTTTCAACGGGACTTAGACTTCAAATTAGCGTTTTCAAATATCTATCGATGTATTTTTCTGGGTTCTTATCGGCTTTTTTGTGGTTTAACATTCAAATGACTGTAAAGAATTACTAATTTAAAATGTCACTTACCAAATAAATCATGACTTAAATGGCCTGTAGAAGCTTGGTTTATATGGAGCGAACGTGAGGGAGAGAGCAATAGTGGTTCCCGAAGATTATTATCACCGGCCGGACTTAATTCTGTAACAACAAATAAAAATGGATGCATTTTGAATTCCTATACTAAGGAATGTATTGCGTATTTCTTGAACTTTGTACTTTGACATCAACTCATGGAGTGACCTTGGAAAATAGAACTAAAAGTCGAAAATTTATGCTACTAGTTATTTAAGTTATCATTTTTAAACCATCAGCTGCGAAATTTTTTTATTTCTGCAGCGGATTTTCAAGTCAGTTACGATGTCAGGTTGATGGACGCGGATGTGATAATTGATTTGGATAGTAGCATCCTAATATAAGTCGTAATCTTTGCTTTTTAAAAGGGGCATTGGAATGTATCTAAAAAAAGGATCCATTCTTTTAAGAGTCCTAGGTTTAGGGCAAGTGTTGAAAACCTTGTCCTGTATCGTAATCACGAATCTTCCCATATTTGGATACAGAACCCTTTCGTAGTCAACTATTGGATACCTCACTATTCAACTCACGTTGATCTAACATTTTGGGGTGCTCGCCTTGGATAGCTTTCTGCCTCCATTGTATTTCTCATTTCTTTATGGTTTCTGCCCTGATATTCAAGGCCCCATCTGAGGACAAATTCAAGGGCAAGTAGTTAGGATCCGTTTTACTTATAATGGTGAAAAGAGCAACGTTTCGTTTGCTGTTAAAATAGTCTTGCAACTGTATAACTTGTGACTCGCTCAGTTTTTTGACATCTAAAGCGCTGACCACATCATCATTATTAATATCCGGATGTGGTTCTAATGGATCCGTAACATAATGTACATTATCCTTGGCACCTGTTCCTTCAGCTTCAATCAAATCTTCGTTGTCCACTTCCTCCAAGGGGGTTCATCATCAGGAAGCTGCTGTTCCACACACATTTAGATAGCAGCCATTTCAACAGCCAAACGCAATCTGTTTACAGATATTGAGCTTTTCTAATCTGCCAGATTCTGTCCATTCATTTTTCTGACTAGCTCTTCATCAACAGGTTGAGGAAGAACATCAATTGCGCTGCTTGACCGTGTGACGTGTTTTGATCTGATGAGCATTGCAGTCGCTTTCCACGCCAAATCGGCCAGTCTTTTAGTCTTCATTGCTTGGTCTTCTGCTTTCTGTATATTACGATACTTTGCACCAATTCCGCTTTCATTGTGGTATCCTACTTGATGCTCTCCCACGGTATTTCTGTTGAGCTGATTGGCAGCAAATAGCAAACGCTAGGTAAAGCATCCTTAGTTAGCAAAGTTGCTGTTCCACTGCTTACCATTTGTCACAGATGTTCTTGTAGGCTTGCTGTTTGATTAGTGAGATCTGCCTGACCATCTCGCAGCTCACCATCACCACCATCCCGCATGCTGTGACCCCAGTGGCGGTTTCAGGGGCGCTAAGACGATTTTTGGGAAGCAACAAGCGTTTCAAAATCTTATTATTATTTTTGGGTTTTGATGTTCTTCTTTTGATCCTCTTCATTATCTGCTAATGTGGCAGGGGAGACCCTGTCAGTGCCAGTGTTACCGCCAACATAGCAGCCAAAGTCATGAGAGAAAAGCTCAAACCAACCGTGACACCAACGCGAGAACACCTTCGGTAGGGAGAACACCTTCGATAAGGATAATTTTTATATTATTATATCATTATTGTATAATTCTTTTTTTTTCAAGTTTTGACTTGGGTCAACCCAAGTATACGTTATAGCGATGGTCTAAATCAACTGACTGATGAGGTTAGGATGTGAGAACAGTTCTCTCTCGATGGTTTCGTATTATTATATTATTACATTGTTATTATTCTTTTAATTGAAATATTTTGTTGGAAATTCGTCTTTCTGGGTCGAAAATTTAAATATTTTATTAAAAATGTAATCTTTCATGGCTGGAAATGTACCTAACTGGTTGAGAATGAGTCTTATTTGGTCGCAGGTAGAACAAACTTGTTCAAAACTTATTTTTTGTTGTTGAGGGTTCATTACACTTGTCGAAAGTTCATGTCCTTAATCAAAAATGCGAATTGATAATATTATTTTAAAAATTATCTTTTTTAGTGTTAGATTCAACTTTTTTCAATGAATTAGTTAATTAATTAAAACTTATTTCCTAAGCAAATTCGACATTTCTTGTATGAAGCATTTCTTCTTTTCGCATTTCTCTACAGAAAAATGTAGAGTCACCTGAAAAAAATGTTTTTCTTTTCGGAGAAAAAAAAAATTTCTTTACATTCTCAGACATGGGACAATCTTTCGGATCATGAAACTTTTGATGTAGCTAATAGTTAGATCACAAAAATTTTAATGCTATCGATTTCAAATTCATTGTTCCACAATTTTGAAGAGTATTTTGAAAATATAGAATTGCAAGTTATTCAATTTTCACTTTTTTTATTTCAAAGGTATGAGATTTGGTATTATCACATTTTGCAATTTGAAGTTCTTACATTTTTAATATTTAAAATTGAGAAGTCTTTATTTTTAGAGGTTTACAAACAATTATTCTTAAATTTTTATGGCTTTAGGAATCAAAATTCAAGTTTTATATTTTTCAAATTGATTGCACGTGAATTCTAAAGTTAAGAATTTTTAAAATTTTTCAAAAATAAAAAATATTAATTTTTACTAAAGAATATAAATTTTGAACGAAATATCAAATAATAAATTGTTAAGTTTAAAAACTAATTTCCGATCAAAAAAATTAATTTTTAATTGAAACTGTGAAATATGTGATTGAAATTAGTTAAGATTTTACTTTAAAAAATTATTTTTAACAAAAAAACTAACTTTTCATATAAGAGTTATATTTTCAAACCAAATCATAAGTTTTTAACTAAAATTGTAAATTCTTAACTGAAATGGTTAAATTTGAAACCTTTATTATACATTTTTAACTAATCAATAAATGTTTAACTCGAATAGTTGATTTTTTGTCCATAGAGATTTTTTATCCAAAAATTAATTTTCACAAAAAAGATCAATAATCTTTTTCTAATTTTAGTTTTAATATTCTTTAACCAGTTTTATTTATGTTTTTAAATATTGTTGTGTTTCTTATTTTTGGTTTACATTACTTTAGAAAAGGCTACAAAAAGGAAAATTCTTTTGAATTATTTCTTACAATATTTCCGCTTATATATTGAACAACAAAAAGGAATATCCATTACATATCCATTACTTACAGTCTTTACGCTTCTAATCTAGGCGACTTCCGTTTCCTTATTCTTCCACTTTTTTGTTTTTCAGTTTACCATTTTTTCACATGCATTCTTTCATTCACTTTCATTCGCTGCCCTAGCACCCTCCAACTCTTCCACTCTTCTCCTAATCCATCCTCCCCTAGAATCTTAACCACATACTCTTGCCAGCCTCCTTTATCATCCATTCCTCTTCTACATCATTCCCATACGTGCTGCCATGTTTTCTCCTCGCATTCACACTCTTACCTCGTTTTCAAGTCTAAATCTTGCTCTTCTACCCTCATTCTAAATCTTGCTCTTCTACCCCCATCAAACACTTTCTCGCCAACTCCCCTCCCTTTCCCTCCCTCCTTATTTCTTTTTTCAAGTCTGATAATAATATTTTAAATAAAGGTGGGCTCCGAGGACATCCTTATCTCACTCCTCTCACTAACTTGATCCTCTACCTTCACCCTGCTTTTAGTCTTTCTAAAAATTTCTGACACTCTCTTTATTAATCCCTCTCTTATCCCATTTTTCACTATAACTTTTTCTATCCCGCCTCGGCTTAATGAATCAAACGCTGCCTTTAAGTCCACGAACATTGCTATCATTTCTCCTTTTGCCCTTTCAATCCTCCTATTTACTAGATAGTTCAGAACATATATGGTGTCCATTACCCCCATTCCTTTTCTAAACCCTGTCTATTTCGGTGAATCTATCTTTTTTCCTCAACTTTTTTCTTCAATCTCTCCGACAAAACAGTTACGTATACTTTATAAAGTATTAGCATCAGAGTCACACCCCTGTAATCTATAACCTCTTCTTCTTTGCCTTCCTTTATTATTAGTATCACTACTCCTTCTTTCCATAACTTTGGCCACCCCTCTCCTCTCCATAATCGATTACACATTATCCATGCTTATTCCTCTAGATCTTTCCCTCCATATTTCCACACTTCATTTCCTTTTCATCCTCTAATATTCCTAATATCTTCACTATTTCTTCCCTTGTTATATCCTCTTTGTCATCTCTTTCTCTACCATATTTTACTCCCTTCCTAATTTTTCTCTCTACTCCTCCTAGCAATCCAAAAAATATTTTTTCCATCCCACCATTTCCATTTCTCTCTTTACTAAATTCATTTTTCTTTGAGGACTCTAATCCTCTTTTTACTTCTACTATCATTTTTTTCATCTCCTCGTCCACATTTTCCTCCCTCATTTTGATATTTCTAACCATTTCTCTAAACTTTTCTTTTCCTTGCCTTGACCAATCCCCTTTACCGACACTCTTTATCTTTGCCCCCTTTTTGTGTATAATGCTATTATTTTTTTCTCCCTCTAATGTTACTGTTAATTGAAAGTGATCTGAATCAACATATTCACCTATCTCTAATTTCTTGACCTTCTCTCTTATCTCATCATCCACTATCACGTAATTAATTACCGTTTTCCTTTCTCCTCCTAACCATGTATATTATCATCTTATCATATACTTATCATATACTTCATCTCTCTCTCTACATTTCCTTTAAGATAAACCATCCCAACTCCTTCAAGCTCTTTAACAACTTCTTTTCCTCCCCATTCAGTACTTTATATTTTGATTTTCTTCCACCCTCTTCTCCCTATTCCTTTCCTCCTCTATCTTCCATCATTTCTTTTAACTCCTCTGCTTTCTCCTGCATATCTCCGTTCGCATAAACCCCTACTATCTTCTACTACTCTCCTCCTATCTTTGCCTCTTCTACTATTAAACCTTCTTTTTGCTCCTTCCTCTCTTTCTTATCTTACCCTGTTATAGTCCATTTTTTTAATTCTTGGTGAAGATTTTGATTTTTACATTTTTTCACTTATGGAGTTTTTGATGATTTCTTTTTAAATTCTGTTTCATCACCATAGTTACTATTTAAATATAATTTCAGTATTTTTCGTTTTTTTATTATTCAGGTTAGTATTTTAAATACGAATTAGAAACTTTAAACAACTTATTTTTGAATATTTCTTCTTTTCTTCTCTCCTAAAAAAAGTTTTCTTTTTAATTCATATCTTTTTAGATTATTCATAAAAATATTTAGTTTAAAAAACCTGGAAAAGGAGTAAAGCTTATAACATTTTTTTGTTTAGAGGAAGTGACGATGGGTAGGGAAGTAAGGGGATAATAAGTGAGCGCGCTGCACCTTACTGCCCCTCCCCATCACCCTTTCCTCATTTCCCCTCCTCTCGATTTCTGACACTTCCTTTCCTCTTAACAACCCACCCCTCTTTTCTTCTCATTCCCCGTCTCTCTTCCCCTAACCCGCCAACACTCACATCCTCCTCGCTTCCCCCTCCCGTCACTTCTCCTCCTTTGAAAAATTACGATGGACAGATAGACAGATGGTTTTTTTCCCGGATTCCAATTAAAGCCTTCATCCTTAAAATGAATTGTCTGATAATGATATTAATTCGTACTAACGTATTAAAATAAATTAGGTCCCCTAAAAATTTGTCACCGCATTCAGGTACATATTAGACTTGAAGATGAGATTACTTATTTTATAAACTATACAAATTTATGCAAAGAGCCTCGGTGGCTCAGTGGTTAGACGCTCGGACTTCACCTCAGAGGTCCGGGGTTCGCTCCCTGAGCCGGTACCTCTGGAAATTTTTCTATGTACCTTTATCGAGGTTCTGGTGGTTCGGAACCCACCTTAAGCTGTAGGTCCCCCTCCCACCACCAAAAAGGGTGTGGGAAGTGTGTTAAGGAATAGGAAGAGGGTGAATGAAAAATGTAAACCCTTAGGGGACACATTAGAAGCTTCCACTACAAATTTATGCTTTATATTAATTAAATTATGCTCACCAGCAATATCAGATATAAGAGCTAAGATGAAACATAAAATAACAGCTTCCGTCCACATTTTCATCAAAGAAATCCAACTTACTGATGCAGAAAGTCGATAAGATAAATATTCAACAACTCGGGCATCACATGAAATAACCTTGGCTATAAACCAAGAACCGAGGTGTTACGAAACTGCGAAATTCGTCTGATTGCCCCCCTTCCCCCGCCGTTTAACCTCGACTGTTAAATCAAGGTTTTAGTCTCTTTTTAGGCAATTTTTTAATAAAGTCTTTAAATTAAGCAACCAAGGCCATACATAAAAAATAAAACAAAGGAGATAACAAAGAAAAGCGCTGTGCACCTAAATACAAATTATGATATTGAGGTAATTATGCCTGATAATATTGACGCTGTCAGCTTTGTAGACTCCCCACATCAAGGACCGTCAGAGCAAGGTTCCAGTGTATTTCACAAGCTGTTGTTTCTTCATTGTGGATGAAAAATACTTGAGAATCATGACATTATTATGAAAACAAATGAATTTTCTGTTATTAAAATCTTGAAATCCATTTTGAAGTTGAATAACTTTAAGCCCCTCGTATGGCCCCTTTAAAAAATATTTTTGAACTTCTCACTAATTACCTACATGTTTTTGGTTTAATGGTTGACCAAGGGCTGTCCAAAATGTTAAATTTTTTAAGCAAAGTACTGCAAATGAATTTTTTGGTTTATAATTTAACCGTTTTGTAGAAAATCTGTCTATTTTGTTTTTAAAATTCAACAATTTGGTCAGATTATTTTCTTTCTGGGCTGAAAAATCTTGTTATGTTGAAACTGTATCTACGTCTTTGAAAATTCAACTATTTAGTTTTAAATTTAGTTATTTTTTATGTGGAAAATTAATCTTTTTGGGTGGAAAATTCAACCACTTTTATTCAATTAAAAATTTCGTTGGATTTACGTACTTTTTGGTTTAAAATTAAAATATTTTTGCAGAAAAGTTGCCTTTCTTGCTTGGAAATTCAGCAGTTGGCTAAAAATGCCACCTTTTGGTTAAAAATGAATTTTTAGTTAAATATTTAACTGTTTTGTAGACAATTGATCTTTTTTGTTTAAAAATTCACCAGTTTGAATGAAATTTTTTTCTTTCTTCACTGAAAAGTATTTCTTGGTTGGAGATTTATCTCTTTGGTTTAAAATTAACTTTTAATTGAAAATTCATATTTTTTAATTAAATCTCTGTGGTTCAACATTGAGTTATTTTTTTATTTTAAAATTTGTATTTTGGGTTGAATGGTAAAATTTTAAAAATCTAATTTAACTGTTTTTTGTGTTTTTTTTTAAATTTAACAGTTGGACTGACTTTTTTCTCTTTCTTGACCAACAATTTATGTTAGGTTGAAATTTCAAGAATAGGATTTTTCGTTCGAAAATTAAACAATTTGAATTAAAATTTATATATTTTGTTCAAAATTCGTCTTCTAGGTACCAAGAAACTTTTTCGGTTAAAAAGCAACCTGCTAGGTTTAAAAAAAATGGTTATTCGATTATTTTAATTGAAAACTCATCTCTTTAATTCAAAACTAACTTTTGAGCTCAAAAATTTAACTATTTAATTTTGGATCCACTGCTTATATTTTTAGTTAAAAATTAGTTTTTTTGTTTCGAAGAAAGTCTAAATGTTCCAATTGATGATTCCATTATTTTCGTTAAAAAATTCATCTCTTTAATTGAAAATTCTGTTATTCTTGTTGCGATAAAAGTTAAACTCTTTTGTTAAAAATTCATCTTTTTGGTTGAATGTGTCGCCAAAGAAAATCCCATAAGTGACAAATTTGAATTTTACGGAATATTACGGTTTACTCACGCTTTTAGAATTAAAAAAAAATTAATTATCGGTAATTTAAGAATACCCAGTAATTTGTCAGCTAATATTTAATTGTTTAAGCAATTTTAATTTGTTCAAATATTAGTTTGTTTTCAGTTAACTTGCAAAATGAACGTCATTGCTTGATTTTATGAGTTCCTTTATAAATGATAACAATAAAATAATTTGTTCAGGTAATTCTACAATCATTAGAATAATACCTATTTATTAAAGTATATATTTTACCTAAGAAGAGCAGGAGAAACATTTCATTTTAGTACATTTTCGACAAATTTTGATATTTTTGAGTACTAATTTGTTTATTATTAATACTTGTAGATGTTTAAACAAGTTAAAATTGCTTAAATTTTAATTAAGTATCAATTACTGTGAAAATAATGTTAGGGTTACGATTAAGATATTACTTAGCGGTTAATAGTCACAATACTGGAGGAGACAATAAGAGTTTCGTGGCTAAGAGTTAAGGGCTCAAATAGTTCTATTCACATTACAAATGACCTGTGCAAGATTTGAGCCCGATCGGAACACTTTTCACGGTGGTTCAAGAGGTTTAAAGTTGCTACGCACAGGGCGCCCACGGCTGGCCGCACAATCTCGCGCACGACGTGCTTCAGCCATCTTGAATTATAATTGGGAAAAGTCAAATGTTGTTGGCGCCTGCATTGACGGCTATTTTTATTAGTTGTGTACGAGAGTTTAAATAATAAGCATACTCTTGCTCATCTGTATTATTCATGCCGCCTATTGTTAAGAAAAAAGTTTCAGTCAGGGCAATAGTGAAACGGGAGGCTTTTCGTCAGTGTGTGTCTTTAACTACTATTACAGGAAGCAAACTCCTATCAAGAAAGTAAGCACTTGCGTTATTCATACGCAATCATTTTTCACCCATGATACCAAGAACATAATCTCAAAATATATCAAATTGTATGAGTTCTGGCGTGAACTGGAAAAGAAGTCAGAGACTAGGGAAAGGGGCTGCCCTTTCAGAAAAAGTAAAAAAGTGGTTGTAAGGACTAACTAAAGGATCTATTTGGTATTGCTGTTTAAAATGCTCTGGGCATAATGGAACTAGTGGAAGATAAAGCTTTTTTAGTAGCGTAATGGGAAAAACATCGAACAAGTAGTGTGGGTAAAGTAGATATGACCTTCATTAAAAAGGCAAAAAATAAGACTGTACGCGCCACTCAAGCACTAAAAAGACAGGTTTTATAGTGTCAGAAAAGGGCTTTAAGTGAAGAAAAAGCTATTCTGGAGTAATTCAAAAGAGTAAGAGAAAGTACAAATCCAGATACTGATAACGACTTTAGCGCTCCAGCTTCAACTTTTTTGAAAAGACCAAACCTGAATGTGACTCCTGAACTAATGGGTGCTTTAGATACATCTAGAACTTCTTTTAGAGCAGCTACATTTAGTTTGCATGCTGCTGCAAAAAGTCTTCCTTTGAATTGTGATTCTAAGGAACTAGTTATCAATCCGAATAGCATGAAACGCCAACGATCGCAGCATCTGATGTGAAAGCTGACGTCCAGAAAAACCCAAAAGCGCTGCTCATAGTACATTAAGATGGAAAATTGATGCCAGGTAAAACGGAGGAAGGTCGTAAAAATTAAAATGAGGATATGCTATCTGTTGTAGTGTCAGAAAGTGGTGAACAGCACGTGTTGTCAGTTATCAAACTAAGTTCAGGGACTGCCTTAGCTCAGGCTACTGTCATAGCAAATACCCTAAAACTATGGGAGCTGGTGAAGAAAGTATGCGCAACATGCTTCAACAGCACAGTTCAATAAAGTTTTGTTGACTTATAATATTTAAAGAAGCTTTTATTTATATTTTCTTATTCAGGTCACAAAAAAGTAGCAGATTTTCTTTTGGAGAAGAAAATTGGTAAAAAATTGGTTCACTTTCCTTATCGACATCACATGAAGGAGTTGGTTCTATCTGAGGCCTGAAAAACTTGCGTGGGTCCATCTTAATCGCCTGTCATTGAGCTATTTGTAAATTTTCCAGTAATTTGGCCGGACCTAGAAACCTCAAAGGTAAGGATAAATATAATTTTGTCTTGAGTTATTTAGTGTTGGACGACTTTTAGAAGTATGATTTTCTTTCTGTTAAGGTTGGTCAGCCACGAGAACAGTATCGAGAACTGTTGGAAATTGTACTAATATTTTTGGGAGCAGTTCCAGCTAAGGCAGAATTTGATTGTCAACAGAAAATAGTACACAACTTAAACAATAAAAAAGGCGAGAAAAATCATTAATGACGTCCTAAATTAAAAGGAATAAGCGCAATTCATGGGCTTTAGAACATCTTTTTTTTGCGAAGATCCAAAAAGAGAGGGAATAATGCTTTTACCAAAAAAGAGGATCATCGAAAAGCAGTAATCAAAGTTATTTAAGACTGCATAAAAAATTATCCGAAACCCAATAAGGAAGTTATGTATCGTACTTAGATCTTGCGCTTGGATTTAGTATTTAGCTTACCTTGAGTATCAATTAGTATCAGCAGATGTGATTTTCTACTCTTTAATTTAGTTTGATTTTTCCGAATTATAATTCAAGATGCCCGAAGCACGTCATGCGCGATTGTGCGGCCAGCCGTGAGCGCCCTGTGCTAAGCAACTTCAAAGCTCTTGGACCACCGTGAAAAGTCACTTGTTATGCAAATGGCATTATTTGTTGCCTTAAAATCACAATACATTACAAACACACCCTACCCACCATGCTGCGAGGAACCGAACTGGCAACTGTCTGGCTTCCTTTTGACTCTTTTCACTTAACCATTATTTAGTTTTAGTCTCATGACACAAGTTGCGTTCGGACCCTCACATGAGGCGAAGAATGGAGACGCCAGTAGAGATGGGAAATATCGGTAAAATAATGTATCAATATATATTGATATTTTCTAAAAAGATATTGATATTATCGATATTTCTCGATAAGTTACCCTACTTCCACCATCCTGACCTGAACAAAATTCGTGGTTTGGCAAATTTGATTAGAATAAAAATAATGAGAGATACAAACAGTTTAGAGTTACAAGTAGTTTATTGAATGTTTTTTTGCAATGTAAAACAATACAAACAATAGCATGAAAATAAAATTATTTAAATTACAAGTATAATTAAAATGCGATTCTAGTTTTTTATTATTTTCTCGCGCTCTAGAAATATTGCCTATTTTAAAAATAGATCGTAAGGCAACGCTTTAATTTAGTTTCTAAAATTTAAGGAATTAACGGAATCCATAGAATTTAAAGAAATTATGGAATTATCAGAATTAAATAAACTTACAGAATTCACGAAATTCGCATGATTCATGAAATTCGCGAAATTTAACGCATTCACTGAATTTACGAGATTCATGAAAATCAGGGAATTTACGGAATTCACGCAACTTATGGAATTCATGGAATTAGGGAAAATCAGAGAATTCACGGAATTCAAGGAATTTACAGAATTCAAAGCATTCACGGAAAAAAAGGAATTTACGGAATTCAAGAAATTTACGGAATCCAAAGAATTGATGGAACTCAAGGAATTCATGAAATTCAAAAGATTTACCGAATTCACGATATTAATGGAATTCATGGAAATGATGGAATTCACGGAATTTATTATACAAAGGGAATTCATGGAAATCACGGAATATGTGAATTTCAAGGTATTCATGTAATTCATGGGATTCACGGAATTTAATAAATTCATGGAATTTAATTTGTGAAATTGAAGTAAATCGTGGAATTCGTGAATTTATCGAAATCTTTGAATTCCATAAATTTCGTGAATTCCTTTTATTCCATGAATTCCACGAATTCCATGAATCTGATTAATTACGTAAATTCCTTGAATTCCGTGAATTCCAAGAATACCGCGTATTCGTACTTTTCGATTATTTCGGCGAATTCCGTTAATTCCTTGAATTGTGAGAATTATGTCAATTGCATGAATTCCGAGCGTTAAATGAATTCCGTGAATTCCTTGAATTTGGTGAATTCCTCGAATTCAGTGAATTCCATGAATTCTGCAAATTCCATAAATTTCGTGAATGACATCATTTTCATGCAATCTATAAATCCAGTGATTTCAGTAAATTCCCTGAATTCCGGGATATCCGTGAATTCCTTGAATTCCGGGATTTCATTGAATTCCTTGAATTCCGGGATTTCATTAAATTCCTTGAATGCCTTTAATTCCGTTAAATTGGGCGAAGTAAAATAAGATTTTAAAAATTATAGAATACTTTTAAATTTAAAGTTAATTTAAATTAACTAAAATTTATATTGTAAATTTAAAAAAATTAATTGTTAATAATTAAACAGAAAATGATTGTAACCTTTTATATCACATTTACTGAAGTCATCCAAAAACTAATCAAACCAAGGAACACTCACATACCTCACATACTACTCAAATTTCCGGGAAATTGAAAGATTGACACATTTTCTACAGTTTTTTTAAATAAATTTTTTTAAGATTTATCTAAGAAGATATGAAATTAAAAGAAAAATTATTTGAATTAAAAAAGAAAATTTCAAAAATAGTGTTTAAAATTTTTAATTTGTATGTAAAAAAATTAAACTAAATAATTTAAAAAAATGAGTCACGTAAAGAGTTTAAAAGTTAAAGACTTTTAAGGAATCTTTCTCAAGATTGACTCCTTTTCCAGCTTTTTAAAACAAATAATTTCAATATTATTCATCTGAAAAGATAGCAAAGAAAATTATTTTTTTCAAAAAGAATACAGAAAATAACATAAAAAAATGAATCTGTAAACTTCCTTAAGGCATAGAGCTATCGAAAATTAATATATTTAAAAAATCAGTATATTATCGGGCGCCCATAAAAATGCATGTAGGCGTTATATAGATTTTAAAATAAATAAATATATTTTAGATTGCATATGTAAAAAAATGAATTTAAAAAGCTGTAATGTGATTCATGATAATAATATTCTTTTCACTTTTACTTTTTCAGTATCAATATTTTGTAATTTATTTTTAATATTATTTTCTTTAATAGGATCCAAAACCTTCATCAGGGAGTTTCTTAAAAATCATATGGATAAAAAGAAATTGGGGAACACTATATTACTATACTGGTATTTCTTACAGGATGACAAGTGCAAATTATGGATATTATTTGATATTCTCTCTCTTCATTTCAGACATTGAGCGACTCATGTCGTCACGCTCATAAAATTTGGATACGAAATTTTCAGTTTTAAGACTCAAAGGTCTTCCTCTTTTTGGCATAGGCAGAGTTAAAGTTTAGTGGTTCGTAACTAAAATTTTAGCATTTTTAGCTTCTCGTTCGGATGTTTCGAATTCGACTATTAGTAGTATGCGACTCCAAAACTTTGGAGCAAGCGTAAGAAGTTGAATTTTCTAAACTAGTAAAATTTACAACTAATAAAATCAAGTATAAAAAGAGAGCTTTAGAATAGGCCCCTTCAATTGTAACCATACAGATCCTTAGATCCTTGGGAAATGGAAAACCTCCATCAGACCTGAAAAAAAAGAATTAGAAAAATTTTATCTGATGCTTAAGAAGAAGGAAGGAGGAAGGGCTACTTCTTATACGAAGGAAATACGCTGATGTGTTCCTCTTTGTAGTTGCTCAGTTGCACCACTTCCTGATCCTAATACCCAAAATCCTGATTGAGCAAATTAGTCTTGGGCTCCCTGCACGCCTAACTAGTGGTACCACATCCACTTCCGCAAACATGAGTTGGTGTACTCGAACCCAAACAACACCACGTCAACCGCTAGGGCAAATCTCCGGCCATCAGCCGCGTCACACGAAGCGGCATCATCTCCGAGCATGACCATCCACTACTTGCCGGGACCTTAGCTTCACATTCCGGGTTCACCAAAAGCATCCTTAACCGCTCTTTGCTTCGCCAACCGACTCCGGCTTGAGTGGAACTTCTCTACTATCTGTAAGTTGGTTAATGAAACGTTTTTTGTTTAAATCGATTGTCCATTATTTACTTAACCCGTTCTCGACTCCCAAATCCCTTTTTTTCCATTAATTTGCGACACTCTTCAATTCTTAGTAGAAGCCGGCACCCTGCATTTTGTATGGTCTAGGACCCCCTAAACATGTATCCGAAGAGCAACTGCGTTTATATGGAAAATTTTCTGAACAAGCTTCAAGGGGATTTATCTACAGTTTTGTTATATAGTTTTGTCAATGTTTTTGTTAGAGGACATAGAGAAATTTCCCGCTGCTGTCAAAGAAAGACTGCGTTCACATGCTGCGAGAGAAGAGAAACTATTTCCATTTGTATCTGCCGTAGGAGCTATAAGATCGCCAAAGTAATTTACGTTATCGCTAAATTGCCAATGACCTGTATCTCGTTGGGACAAGTGCTTTGTTTCTTATTCCAAATTTATTTAGCCTTACTTTTCTTTGAGCATATTTTTAGTTACTAAGCCTTATAATAGCCCATTAATAAAGATTTGCTCGACAGAGAATCTCTTCTAAGTTTTTGGTAAAGCCCAGCTTTATACTTGTGTCTAATTTTACTTTTCGCAATCCCTCGTCTTATCCCTTGCAGTGCATGCAGGCGAGCACCTATAGCGAGAAGAGCGATTCCCTCCATTATTTTTTGAATACGTACCGAGAGGTATCAGCGTGACCTCCTGTAAAACTTCAATAAAGTTCACACCTAAAGAGTGTGGAACAAATTATATTACCTTTGTGCCTAAAAACGAAAGATTAGCATTCTGAAAATAATTAGTGTACTTGTCAAAAGTTAATTCCTTACTCTATGAGAATTCAGAGATCGACTTCAGTGCGTTAAACTTTTAAAGCCCATAGTCTCATTTAAACCAAAGAGAGACGGAGAGAAAGAGAAAAATATTATTTAACCACCCCACGAAACTACATCTATTACATTTAGCGAATCATGTCTCAGCTTGCTTCAAATAAGACCGTCAAACAAATTTCGAGTTAACAATAATCATGACAGACCACTTTCCAAAATTCTAGTTAAGATTTTTATCTCCATAATAATATACCACGACATACCTGAGACAACTTTGTAAGACTCTAGTTAATATACCTTTCTCATCAGTAATATTACAGAACCCATAGGAACTATCCCTATAACATTAAACGAACCAAGTCTCGGCTCTCTTCACCAGTCTTGAAAAATTGTCTTAGGTGAATAATTTTAATTTGAATTCTTTGTGCAGTTTTAATTGAAGACAGCTGATAGTTTTGAAACCCCATTGTTATCTAAACCATCGTTCATCTTGGCGTTAGATGTCGCGTAAAGTGAGTTTCTCACTTGACCTCTTCTTGATGGTTGCTGGCTAAGCCAGCAACCATCCACTCTAAGCGGTTTTTTGTTTGTTGCAAATAAACTTCTTTGTTTGTTTTAAGAAATATTAATTGAGCCTATTGAAAATAATGATCACGCTACTCTGTCTCCAATGAACATATTAACGGATGTGGGTACATGAAAGTTTGGATCAGCAAGCAAAATGTTTTCAGCAATTTGACTCTGCTCTCGAGGTATTCTTTGATTAGGGAATAAATATCTTTTTGGATTTAATGATCATATACCATTTATTCAACACAAATATATAACATTGGTGGACAAAAATTACATCTTGTTTTTTGTCCCCTAAGGAATTTCGTATCCTAAAACCGAAACCGTCATCGAAATTTGTCCTATACGTCAGTTTTTTGATTTATCCTAACATAAATCTGATTTTTTTCAGAGACATGACACGCTAAGCAATTTTTCGCTTTCTTCGCCTTCTTTGTTAGTTTTTCGTTGTGAAACGTGAAATAGTTAGTGTGCGATATCTCGAGGGGGGAGGGGGTTCAGGATGTTCGAAAATAGAAATGGAAGCTTAAAGAAGTACTAAACAATACAGTTAGCAGTTTTTAGAGAAAAAAATCTGATCATGTTATATTGCAATTCTTGCCCATTTAGGTTAGGATATCTCAAAAACCTGACGTATAGTAAAAATTTAGAAAACGGATTATTTTTTAGGACTTCTCTCCCTTAAGTATTCAGAAAGGGCTTTTCGCAAAATTGAAATGACTTAAACTAAAATAACTTCGATCATAAAACAAATTATAACTGTTTAAAGATCTAGCAAGGAGATTTTGATAAAAATGGAGTACAAAAATTGCAGAACCTTGACTCAGCACTTGTCTGCAAAATAAAATAGTGCTCTAAATTCAGCATAAAAAGAGGTATATTCAAATGACGTTTTAAAGATGATTTGATGGGCCCGCTGAATGCGATGAGGGATTTTTGGCTATTATGGCCGGACGCGTGTATGGCAGCAAAGATTTTTCACCGGCAAACTGTATGAGCAGATTCGCTAGGGTTGTTCCTGGTAGTATAGTCTCGGCTTTATCTTTGTCTAGCTTCACTTTAACTGGCAAAAAACCATCCTTGACTTCAGAATTAGGCGTTCGGAATGGACACAACTGGTAATTTACGAGCACTCCAATCAGTTTAGTTTTACTCTTATTTAACATTACACTACACGGGCTTCCTTCTTGCATCTTGTAAACGGAATTTGTAAATTCATCATTCTTACATGCGTAATGATAAACTCCATAAATTTTTATCGGAGGATGTTTTGTGTATATTTTCCATGGAATCCAACTTTCTGCAGTAAAAAGGAAGTATGTAAATAAAAATATGCAAATAGAGATTTATATAAATAGGAGTTTGTGATTGCTAAGAATTTTAAATGTTTCTAAAGTTTGCGTGACAAAATTATAACCTAATATGGGTTGAGTCACTTCTTAACTTTAGGTAATTTTTGGAATGAAAATTTTAGTTGTCAATTCTAAATCTTCCAGATTTTAAAAGTTCAGGCACCAAGTTCGAATCGATACCCTTCACGTAGGTGCATGTCCTGGGCTCACATGGGTCTATCTATAAACGATGAAGCGCCTTTGCAGTGTTATAAATTAATCTGCGTCTTGTCTTCCGACGCATTCCAGTTAAGCCACCCGCAAGGTAACCTACTACCCGCCCCTCGATAGGGTCGATATTCGAGAGCTGCAGGGGATTTAATTAAGGATGCCTTGACCTACAGGTTCAGTCCTTCTCTAAAACTAAACTCTGGACTTATTTCTACTATTAAGTTGCATTAACAGAGATCTGCCACATCTAATACGATGGCTTCTGACATTGTGAAGATATCGTTGTATCGGAGACACGTGTTTAGGTCTAGTGAGCTACCATGTTAAATCTATTTTAGTGGAGAACACTAATTCAGTTCAGTTTCTGGTTCAGTATTTACAGCCTTAGGTAACCTATTTCTAGAGGATGGGGTCATGATTTCACTTTCTACCTGGTTTTACATGTTTCAGTGAAACCCATCTTACAGACCCATTCATGCCTAGTTGAATGACGCGGTCTCCTATTCGCCTAATCAACTGACGCGGTCTGATGTGTGGAGGTTCGAGCGACTTCAAGAACAACAGCGTCTCCAATTTACTCAGATGAGAGAAACGAACCACAGGTTAACTCTACGCGACAAGTAGCAACATAATAGTAAAATGCGTTGTATGTTTTAAACGAGACGCGAGAGACTTTTTGTTCAGGCGCGCCCAATATGGAGTGGACCAGAAACATAGCGAGACACTGGTCGCTCCCCATAGTGGCAAGGAGAAGAAGCGCTGTAGACGTGCGTGACGAGGGCGACAACTTGGACGAGGCATTATTTTGACTACAGAATTAAAAAAAAACAGACGGAGCAGAAGTAGTGATTGATGGAGAATTCTCAGCTGGAGTAAAGAGAGAGAAAGAGTGTGAAATTACAACAGCGTCTTAGCAAAGCTTGGTGGGACATGATTGAAGTGAAATTGAATAAGGATTGAAAAACGAGCGAGCCTGGAGAGGCAGAGAGGAATGAAGATATTATTAAAACAAATGGCAAAAATGCAGCATAGAATTAAGGAGCTCAAACTCAAGGATAAAATATGGACGGAGAAGGCGAAGGACGCGCTGTCGAAAAAGGAGGGAGACGTATTAGTTCGTGTACGAACCCACCAAAATCCTTTACGAAATAAAAGTGGGCAGTGCAAAAGCAGGGGAATGCAATCACGAGGAGGAACTTAAAAGAACTTGAGATTAGTGGACAGGTTTGTGAGGTGGTTAGTTTATTGTGGAAACATTAGAGCAATCGTGAAAAATTGATCGAGGGCTCATGCTGAAATTAAAAACAGTGGAGAAAAAGGCAGAAATATTGGATGCTAGGGGCAAGCTGAAGAACTAAGGAATTCGGATATTCCAACGTTTTGTTTACATAAGTTTATTTTAACTTTTAGAGATTTTTAAGTTACTTCTTAAAATCGACTTACTCTAATAAGACGAATTTGTTTGTGATGTAACGCAATTGTACCGAGTTAGTCATAGAAAACTGATACTTACGAAACAAAGCTTTATCTAAATAGCCTAAAGAAGCTTGGCTTTGCTGCGTCGAGCGTGAGGGAGAGCCCAACAGGAGTTCCCGATCTGCTTCACTGCTCCTACTTAATTCTGTAAGAACAAATAGAAATAGAACGATGTCGAATAACTCGACTGAAGAAAGAATTAAATATTTTTCTAATGTTGTACCTTGACTTTAACCCATGGCATGGCCTAGGGAAGGGTAGCTTAAGTCAGAGATTTATATCATATAGTCTTTACAGTATTACCTTCAATTTAAGTCCAAACAACTTAAACAAGTCTTATACCATTAAAACGAGTCGCATTTTTGTCAGATCCGAAACACGTCTCCCGGGATGCATTGTTAAATGTAATATTTAAACCACATAATTTAAAGGCGGAAATATAAAACATAATCTAATTCGCGGAAAGCTAAGCGTCTGTTTAAGAAACTATTGAAGTTCTTTTGTGTTTGAAAATTAGGTTTCTCTTTTTTTTGAACAATAAAGTTTCCACCGACAAAAAGGAGAATATTAGGTTGAATTTTCCCTGAAGGCAAAAAGTTGTAGCTTTTTTTTAGTTTTCTAATTACAGCAAAAAAAGACTGTCTCGAAAGTTTATTAAAAAAAACTATTGTTAATTTTTTTCTAATGCGTAGCGCTTGTCAGACTTCTTTAACTTCTAGCGTTTCTATTATTGAACGAATTTTGAGCAACACAACATTTTTTTGGCTGCGAGGAACTGTATTATGAATCGCATCTGAAACTCTCGCTATAGCCCGCGCGCAAGTCGCCTAGCCACTATCAAATTGAGACGTTAATATTTTTTTGAGTATTAATTCAATTAAGCTATAATTTTTTAGGAAACTTCTTTGTACTGTTGTTAAAAGCTTGATCGTTGGAAGTTTTTTGTTGCTCAAAATTCGCTCGATAAACGAAACGCTGGAGGTTAAAGAAGTCCGATGTCACGCAACCGAAAAAAATTTACAATCATTTTTTTTAAATAAAATTTTGAATCACTTTTGCTCTACCAGTCAAAAGGACATTTCGAACCACATTCTCTAGCAATTTTATTTTATAATCCTAAAAAACTAACTGGCTGAGCATGAGTTGTATTAGGAACCTAAAAAACCACAACAGTTTGCCTGGAGAAAAAAAGGCAACTAATTTTACTTCGTCGAGAAGCTGATATATCTCTTCGAGAGCTAAACGCTTCCTTTTGTTTTTCTTCAAAATTTCCGTAATTCCTGGTTACGCAACGCATAATTTAAACACTGAATGACTGAAGGCGAACTGATGCGATTGTCCTGCGACATTTTTGCCACTGGCTAAAAATGACTAAGGCAGACGACACGATTAACCGTCACTCTCTTGCCCCCTTGGACCTCATTACCCTTCATTCCCATTTTCTGACAAAATTTTTAAAATTAAGTGACGAAAATGTCGAAGAACAAATCAATGCAAAAGATTCTTCCTATAATGGAAAATAAAAAAAAAAGGATTTTAAATTAAATTCCCCGGTTACGTTCCTGTGTTTTGCGGTTTCCCGGTCAAGTCCCCATTCTGGAAATGGATTTACTGATACTGAACTTAATTCCTACTAGCGTATTCAAATAAATTAGTTCAAAACATTAATCTTAATTTAAATAGTTTAGAATTTTATATTTTATGTTAATTAAATTATACTCACCAACAAAATGAGTTACAACTGCTATGATAAAACAGATAATAGCAGCCTCTGTCCACATTTTCGTCAAGTAAATCAAACGCAGAAATGCAGAAATTTGAGAAGATGAATAGTCAACCAAATTTAACTGGAATAATGAATACTAAAAAAATGTAATTGATAATTATATATAAATTAAATTGATTTTAATATATATATATTCGTTTTATTATCTTATTATTTTGTCCCAATATTAAGTACACTTAAAGTTTATATACCCCTGGTTTCGAGCATAACGTGAAATAACCATAGCTGTAAATCATTAACAAAGATATTATGGAACTGCGCAATTTGGCAGTCACAGCCAATTTTTACAGCCAGGACCCTACACTAAACTATGTACATAGCAAGCACACGTGCTGTGCACCTAAATATAAATCAGCTTTGTTGCAGCATTAAAGTCGCAAAAGTATTTGAGAACCATTATATTATCATGAAAAAATGTTTCTTTCCTTTCACTCAAATCTTAAAATTAAAAGAGGCACCGAATCAGCCAAGACAATGTATGAAAAAAAAACACCCAGTTTGTAAATTAAAACTTATAACAATATAAAGAGTAGAAAAATAAGCCTATACATAAGAACAACATCACCTGATACCTCAGTTTCAGATTGTCTCTGAACAAGTATGCTGCAATGCTCATGAAACGTCGCAAAAAATTCGTAGCTTTTTAAACAATTGGAACCCAAAATATTTATTTTTATAATAATTGTTACACCTACGTATCGTTT
>JAAAKG020189464.1:0-22634 GCA_010014905.2 Druon quercuslanigerum | reverse complement strand
TTTCGATTTTTTTTGCATTGTAATTCTTAACGTATACATAAGAACAACGTAACCTGATACCTCAGTTTCAGATTATCTCTGAACAAGTATGCTGCAATGCTCATGAAACGTCGCAAATAATTCGTAGCTTTTTAAACAATTGGAACCCAAAATATTTATTTTTATAATAATTGTTACACCTACGTATCGCTTTTCGATTTTTTGCATTGTAATTCTTAACGTATACATAAGAACAATATAACCTGATACCTCAGTTCCAGGTTAGCTCTAAACAAGTAACTGCAATGCTCACGAAATGACAAAAAAATTTGTAGCTTTGTGCACGATTGGAACCCAAAATATTTCTTATTCTTTTTACTTTTAGCATAATTTTTATAATAATCTCAGTATTAAAATTCCAAATTAAAATCTACTTACAGGTATGGAACCAATTTTCTTTCTTCTTTCATTAACCTTTCTGGCTACACTTTGCTTTTCTTTATATTATTCGCGTATTCGAAAATAACCTTTTTTCTGTTCCTGTAAGGTCAAAGAATTCACACATTAAGAAATTAACACGGAAGCTTTCTTCATGATACTAATTAGATGAATTTTTTGTGTTTCAAATATGAAAGAGAAAAAAAAACCTTGTAAGTTTGTGTAATGTTATCAAACAGTTTCAAAAGCATATTCTTCGTAAATTTTAACGAATTATGGATAAATTAAAAAGACTTCAAAATAATTCAAGTTAAATAAAAAATAAAAATTTAAACGTTAGTTTAGAAGAATTGGGCGTGAATTATAAATTAATTATAACGAATTAAAACAAAATCTTTGCATAGTTTAAAAATACACAAAAATCGTCACTTCTGAGAATAAATTCTTGAATATTCATTATAATATTGAGAGTTTTTAAACTCTTTTAAAATATCAGAAAATCTTTTAAAAGTTAAAACTATTTTGGAGTCACTTAAAACTCTTTAAACCATGTAAACATTTCTTGCGTTCTTCTGAAATATCCTTTTACATTTAAAATCGTTTGAAATTCTTATTAGCTGCTGAAATAAATTTAAAATTACTGGGAATATTTTGAAATCCATTTGAATTTTCTTTATAGCTTACAAATTTCTTAAAATATTTAAAAATATCTAAAAATATTTTAATTCCTTTAAATTATATTGAACTCCCTTGAAATTATTTCTTTCACTCAAGAGCTGCTGATTTGTTGAAATCTGGCTACACCTTCCATGAAATATTTATTTGATTCAATAAGTTGGATCCCTTGAATTGTTCAGGAAATTTCTGTAATTTCTGTCATGTCACCTGTTGGGAAGACCAATGCCCTCAGTTGACATACAAGGTGTTTCTGTAAAGTTTTCTGGAATTGCATAGTATCAGGTAGATCTTGGTATACCTTGCTATACCAACCATATACTTATCCCAGTTTCCAGTTTTCTTGGCTCTATTCACACTTGTCTTAGACTTTCTTTTTTTGAGGTTTGAAGTCTAACATTCCACCAAAGAGCATCCATGTCTGTCTTGCTAACATGAAAAGCAAAATTATAATTATAAGATTTATATCTGGCACTATTTGATAATTTTACAGCAAAATCCAGCTTATTAGATGTTCCTATCTTCTTATAAATATGTAACTTCTAATGCCTTTCCAAGATCGTACCTAACTTTCTCCCAGTTAGTCGCTCAAGGGTTTCAGTGATCGAGGGCTTCACTGCTCAAGGGTGCTTGTATCGAAATGATTCGCTAATGGATTCATAAAACAAGATCAGATCAATAACTAAATGTAAACTAGCCCTTGATGTTGATGTTATTACTGATCTATACTGCAGTATTCCCCCAAACGTCTAGAGAATCGAATGGCAGGTATGCTGAGCAAATCTCCATGTGATGTCTTCCTCCTCTTTGCTGCTAGATTTCAATCGCTATAAGTCTACAGCATAGAACATAGATAAAGAACTTTAATTGATCTCCCTTCTGACATAAATTGTTGTCCCAGGGATTTCACCAGTTCTATAATCGATTATAGAACCGTACTTTTGACTTGTACCATTTAATTCTGCCTTGTAGCAGCATGGTTCATGAATCAGAGCAAAACCAGTATCTCCTACTGCAATAGGTCTGCTTAAGAACACTGAAGCAGATTTACGGTTGTCGAGAGTGATTTGAATAAGCTTTAAATCTGAGGCAGCTGCTCTTCTACTGTCCACTAAAGGATCTGCAATCTAGACAAACTGAGTTCCCTTTATGTTTTTCAGGCACCAATGATGGTCAACTCCTCCACTTTTTACAGATGTTCTGGAAAGCCCTGAGCTTTAGCACCAGATCTTACTGATTTGATTTTAAAATTGATATTCCAATTTTTAGAAGATGATCTTTTCTAGTTGAAAATTTAGCTATTTGTTTAGACATCCATGCTTATTTATTAACATTTTTTCTTTTTGGATACTCTTTGGCTTAGCAATATTTACAAGAAACTCTGTTTTTCTAAATTTTAAGTAAAATATTATTTTTTCTTATAAACAAATTGTGATCCTTATCCACGCTTGCCCCTTATTTATTTCTAAGCTACGAATATGCATCTTAAAAACATTTCGAGTTAAAAACTCGATTTTATATATTTTTTTAATATTGTTAAAAACTAAAACTGTCTTATTTTTAATTCAAGTAAAAAGAAATAAACATTCGTGAAATTAATAATATATTAGAACTGTAAAGAAGAACTATTTCGTTTTAGAAAAAAAATTCCTTCAATTCCTCAGTATCAGTAAGATAATAAAAATTGTTCGCAATTACGCTATCTCTGTTTCTTTACCTTCAAACGATAGAACGTCGAAGACAAACAGTTTCATCACAGTTTTTATGAAACAAAAATTAATATTTGTCATACCATCGCGCTTGAATATCTCATAAAAATTTGATACAAATTAATTATATTTAATAAGAAACTTCAAATTCATCTAAAAAGCTGGACTATTGCCGAAATCTTCTTTTTTAATAGGGCTATAAAGTTTTTTTTAAACTACTAAGAAAAAATAACTATTCAGTTTTATTTCAAAAATTTATTTTCCGTATTTATTTTTTCGCAATATTAATTTTAATTTTCATCAGATATACGTTTTGCTGAACCCCTAAATTTGTTAAAATTTGCTAAAAAGGGCTAAATCCGTATGAGAAAAATAAAAAAATAGATATATATGTATTTTGAACTTAATTTAATTAATTAATTTAATTTTTAATTTTAATTATTCAGTTTTTAAGATTTATGTTAAAAAGGTCTGTATTTTGAAACATTTTTTTGGTGATTTACTTTTAAAGAAAAATCCTTAGTTTTTGATGATTTTTGTACTCAAATGTCAATTTTTCAATTCAAAATATATTTTCAACCAAAAATGGACCGAAAATCAACAGATTGGATTAGCCTTTGGTATACTTTTTTAGTGTCTCAAATTGAAAATCAAGTTCGTTAGCCAGCCATTTTGAATAAAAATTCAAAAAGTGAGCACATTTTTAAAATTTTTGAGACCACTTTTTTTAAGTTTTGCAAATTCTTTGTACAATTATTACTAGTTATCGAAAAGACCAACGGTTGAACGAAACTTATTGCGGTGGCCAGTTACAGGGGTCCCTGAAATTTTAATTTACATTTCTCGTCAAATATCGCTAAAATAAGATAAAAGAGTTGTCACCAACTTCAAATACGATTTGGCGAAAAACATGTTTGGAGGGCTTTGCCAGTGGCTGTCTTTATTAAAATTAGATTGTCAAAAGGGTGAAGGGAGCATGGAAATAAATAAAGATGGAAAGGTGAAATTGTGGAAAGGGAGAGGGAAAAGGTGAAGGAGAGTGGTTAAAAGGAAAGTGGAAAGGGTGAAAAGGGTCAAGAAAAATGGTAAAGGACATCGGGAAAGGGAAAAGAAAAATGAGATTGGGAAATTGTGAAAGAGGTAAAGGGGAAATGGGAAAGGGCGAAACACAAGTCAAATTTTACCAAAATTGTCAGAATGGCTCCCCTAACCCCTACTTGCAGCGTCAATTTTTGAAACGACTATATTAGGGGGCCCTGTCTCCCGGATTCACTGTATTTTTTTAACAATTACGCAGTAGGTCTCTATGAATGCGTACAACATTTTAGTGTTATACAAGGTCCGGCAGTAATTTTCTACCGTACAAGTAGATGCAAAGTCCTATGGCATCATCTACGAATAATCCTCTAACATGGTCTCTCAAAGTGTATAATACCCTGTCTGCAACATATAGCAGTTCCCCTTTACTATTTCTCATGTTAGCAAAAAAAATTTTATTTTCACTTTCCTTAATTAATCGTTTCAGTATCCTCTTGTTGTGTCTGTAATCATTTATACGTCTATTTATTTCCTCATCGCTAAAACCGGCCATGTTCAAAGTTGTCCTGTACGCTCCTTTCCTTGCTTTTTAAGGAGCAGTACCACACACTTTAATTGCACATCTAACAATCATATCCTTGAACTTAGCTCATGCGCCCTCTTCATCTTTGCTTCCTATAAGCGCCTCTCAAGTTGCCTCATCTACGCTTTCGATTATCTTATTTTGGAAATCTATTCGGAGATCCGGTTTCTGTAGGTTCTCATTTTTGATACGTGTTTGTTTTGTTTTCTTGGTTCTCTTTTCTTTTCATCCCCAACATAAATTAATTTTGGAGGTCAGAAGTTAATGACCAATATCTTATTCAGAACCCCTAATGACCCGTGAACCTTTGTCAGCTCTGATTAAATTGAAATTTTGTTGTGCAAGTTTTTTGTCAGGCTTAAGAAATGTTTCGCAAGATTGCCGCTACAAGACCGGTTTTAGTCTGGGTGCAAGCAAAGAATTGTAGAGGGATTTTACAATATTCGAGATGCGGTTACGAAAATTATCTTATTCGTCTGCATGAGAGGAGATATTAGATGTGATAATGGAGAAGATACCCGTAAGATCCTTAATTAGGTTACTGATTATTAGTACAGCTTTAGCAGCTTGCAGATTAATAAATTAAGAAGCTCGGAAATGCAAGGCTGACTATTGGGCAAGTAGATCTGAGTCCTTCCGTTAATGTGAAAGGAGGAGAAGTTGGGAGTCGACCGATTGGGTTGTGATGACTGGCTTCGCTTTCACTTTGCTTCTGATAAACTCATCAGTTTCGCCATAAGAAACTTCTTGTTTGGCAGCATAGGCTTGAAATTCTTTTTGGAACTACAATTACGACAATTTTGCGGGGTTGGCAGAGTAGACGAGCAGCAGATAGTGCTAATGTGTCCGTACCTAAGGGACTTAAGACATATTTTTACTTGTGGTATAAATCTGAACTAGTGACGCGGACTGGAAGATTGCAACCTTATCAAGCAGGGCTGTGCATTGAAAAGTTATCTAGATTATCTTTATTTTTTGAAGTTTGAGAGTCTTTGATGATTCTATTCCCGTCTTTGTACGTTCTGACCGTTCTACATAGTTTTCCGAAGCCCTGACAATCTATATATGGCACAGCTTTTTTGTAGGGAAGACTAAAAACTTTATCAGAGGTCGACGGACTAAGGTCCTCTTTGGCTCGCTTGGAAGCTCTCTAGGAGACTTTTTGGATCATGACCTTGCATGGGCTTTTCTGTATATCACCATAAAAGTGGCGATTCAGTGGCGTCATTCAGTTTTTAAAATGTTTGGATGTTGTCCTTCACTTGTTCAATTGTTTGTGTGTTGTGAATTTAAATCAGAGGGGATTTCACTTGTTTCCATTGAATCGCAATCGTTCACAGGAATGGGTGTGGAAATGGCTTCATCTTGTCTAGTGAAATGCCCTTCTATAATTGAAGATTTCAATAAGAAGACATAAACATGTTTTTATAATATTTTCATGATTCTAAAGTATTTTTTCGGCTGAAGTAGAGGCGTAAAAGCTGTCAGTATAAACATTGACTAACATATTTCGCTGAATATCATAATATTTATTCAGGTGCACAACGCTTGTGTTAGTTATCTAGCTAAGTTTAATTTTTGTATGTGGGGTTTCGGCTGGTATAGTGGCCTTCTAAATTTCAAGATTTGAACGAAAAATAAATTTACAATGACCCGGCATCAGATTACAGCCGACGCCTTTTAAAGTCATTCCCGAGACCGTCTGTATGCTGAGGTCCAAGTTTACCCTATTTGAGGACAAATAAGATAACGAGAATTATATGTATGAAAAACAATGCAAACCATTCATCATTTCAGTTATATTTTGTTGACTATACATTTTTTCTAATTCCTTCATAAGTAATTTTGTTGCATTAGGCAAAAATGCGGACAGAGGCGACTATTCTCTGTTTCATGTTACCAGTTATAACTGATTTTGTTAGTGAGTATAATTTAAATAATATAAAGTATAACATTTGAAATAAATTAAGTTCAAATCAATCTTTTCCCTCAATGCAAAGTGCGTAGTAAAAAAATTGTTGGTATCCGTCAAAAAATAACCGGTGTCGACAATTTTTTTTACCAGTTTTTATAAAAACTACATTTCCAGAAAGGTAGCCGGCTGAGCGCGCTCGATAATGAAATGCATTAAATTCAAGAAATTCATGGAATTCAAGGAATTCAAGGAATTGAAGAAATTCGTGAACTGTATGCATTTCAATTTTTTTACAGAATTAGTTGCAACCGATGATGGATATGAGGAATGGGTAATGGGGCCTCCCCCAAAATCGCTCCCGAAAAACCATGCTGCTTTAGGATATTTAAATCCATCTTTATTTAGTAAGTATTGTTTTTAAATTTTATTCTAAAAGAAAATTGAAAAAAGATTACCAAACATTTTTTATTATTCATGATGGGGAATTATTTTGACCAAATTATTTTTTATTGTTTCCTAAAGTTTTTAAAAAGTACGTACCTAGATCTCTATTCGGATTTTTTTATACTCTCCAAACTCGAAGAAATTTATTTATAGGTAAATTTTTTTTTCTTCCGAAAATCTCAGTCTGAAATAGTCGAATTTTTTAAATTAACATTCTATACTTTCCTTTTACAGAATTAAGTTGGTTGCCGTGGCAACAGTACACACCACTTAAAATTGTAGAACTTTATAACGTTCATCACTACGCCTGTAAGCTTGAAAACGGAAACGATCAACTTTACCCCATGCCAGAAGGCTCCACGCATTTTGTACTATTAGATCAGGATTACGAAAATCTCATTGGAGTTATCCGGAACTATCAGTTTTGTACATTCCGTACTCCAAATCCTGCACACAAGGAAAATTATCTTGAAGTTAAAGTAAGAAGAGATTATTACCAAATGGCCAAAGTTATTCGACCCGGAACCAGTCTAGAAAATCTACTTCAAAGTTTTGCCCGTGTAAAGTGGTTGCTTCCTTACTTGGAAAAGGCCATAGTACGCAAAACGCCCTCACGACTCCCATCGCCCATATCTCACACACCACATTCACTGCACATAAAGAAGAATCTTTAGGACGACCTTCGAACTGACCTCTATGCCATGCTGAATTTATTGTGTTACTATATTTTGCTGAAACGCTCGAGAGAAAATATTTTTCATATACCCTGGTTCTCCTTTCTTGATTATTTTCTTAAATCATTTATGAGATGCTGTGTAATTTGAGTAATTAAGGTTTAAATAATTCTGATTTTACGAGCAGCCTGTCAGTCTGAAAGATCGTTTGACGACTGTGTATTGTATTTTTGTTTTTCGTGTTGAATAAATATTATGTCCGCTTTACATAACTCTCTTGTATCCTGTTAACCTTCTCTGTTTCCTTTTGTCCCCACACTTTCACCGCATAAAATCATTCACTCATCACTAGTGACTCGAACAATTTCAGTTTTCTACAAAAATCATCTGCAAACAACTTCTTTTCTAGCCCCCACACCTGTCTTATCACTACGCTTTCCCTATTTACCTTCTCTTTTATATGACCCTCCCCTTCACCGTTTCTCCGAGACAAGAAGTCTAGATAAACAAACTGTTTCACCTCCTGCATCGTCTTTCCCTTCTACTTCCACTCACCTTCCGTATGCCTCCCATTCTCCTTTCCTCAACACCATAAACTTTGAATTTTTTGCATTCATCTTATTATTGTCATGTATCTCATTAGCGTGTGTATCATCTCCTTTAAAGCCTCCTCGTTCTTTGCTAACAGCACTATATCAGTTTCATACGCGAGTGACGATACATTAACCCCTCTAACCCTAACCCGGTCGAAGGCCGGCGAGCCCTAGAAGAGGCATCCGTCTCTTCTGCCGAGGACGACGCGTACCCTGGATGGAGGATCAAACTGCTGCAATCGAAAAAGTTTTAGCGGGAAAGACACGAGATTACTCGACAGGGTCGAAGGCCGGCCATCCACAGTAGAGCCAGCTGTCGTTACTGCCGAGGACGATGCGTTTCCCTGGAGGGTAGATGAAGTGGCAACATTGTAAGAAGTCCAAGCAGGCAAGTAAGTTGGAAACCGACGTACGGTTTATTGGTCTTATCCCCATATTCCTGAAGTAATGCGAAAGTGGGTGTCGGGAACATGGGTTGGCGGAAGGAGGGGTTTTAGTCAGTAAGAATCTGACACTACCCATACTAAAAATTGCCTACCTTGTTGTAGACGATTGCTTGTATGGGTGTCTAATGCAAGATTTCCCCTTCTATAAAAAAACCCTAACCCTATTAAATATAACGCGCCTTTAAGATCAACAAAGAACGCGCCCACTTTACACTCCTTCTTCGCTAATTAACTATTTACCTCGTGCTGCAGAACCTAAATGGTGTCCACAGTTCTTCTATCTACCCTCAAACCCGCCTGCGTCTATGACAATATTTGTTTCTATCCGACATCCTTCCGCAGCCTTTCTTCACTACGTCCTTTTCCTAACCTTTTTTTTTGCTTTTTCCTAACCTCTTGGGCACTCAACAGTCATGCTTTACTCTCTATCCCGTCCAGCCCTACAGCCTTCGACCTTCTTAACTTCCCTATCTGTGTCTCTATCTGCTTTGTCACTCAAACTCTCAATCTCTATATCCCTCGTTATTCTACTCTTATCCTCCATCTTTCATTAATTTGAGCACTAACACGATTCTTTAAAAAGTCCCTCCACTTTTCACCCTTTATCTTCTCGCTTATCTCCAATCTCTGATTCCTAAGTCTATTTCTTATCTTCGCGTCTCTTGTTTTAGCTGTTCCCACGTCCCAATTGTTGTACATCTTCTTTAGCTTTTTTTCTATCTTTTTACATTCCATAGCCTGCCACGGCCTGATAAAAAGATAATGAATTAATAACTAAAATCCATAAATTCTGCGGGGGCAAAACAAAATGTTCTCGTATCCAGATAATAGTATTTGTTTTATTGTTTCTTTTCTTGTCAACAAATTGTTGGGTATTTATGGCCTTCTGCGCGAGTTAAATATTGTCGTATCATTTTCGCTTTATCCGCTGTAAGCGTAGGAGAAAAAGGTAATCTTGCACGAAGGTACGGATCATTAAGGTCTTGCTTGAAGATATTCCCAATGCGATTTTCTTGATACATTAAATACTGAGACGGTCCGTTCTACTTTCTGTGGAAAACCACGTAGAACTAAGCGATGATTCTCGAAATAATTCTAACATTAGATTTATATTGAAATATTCTTGTATAACAGGGTGTCCTTCTAGGGTGTTCCGTTTAGATTCCCTCCTATTTTAGGCGATGTTTTTGAAGGTGCATCATCTCGTGTTAAATTCCTCGTAAAGTGAGTTTCGCACTTGATCTTTTCTTGATAAAATTTCGACTGATCTGTATATTCTTTGCCGATTGAAAATAAAGATAAAGTTACTCTAGACCGAATTTTAAGAATTTTAAGAATTTTAGGATGCTTGAGAGGTATTGTTTGATTATGCACTATATCTTTGAAATAAAAAACGATCGACAATTTGAATGTGCGATTATAGTTATTACAACGTTTAGATGGAGTAAGACAAAATTATTTCACGAAACTGTTTTATACAACACTTGCTGTTGCTCTGGTATCAAGAAAACCCCAAGTCTTAATTTTACTTTCGTATGTCAATAGTTTCTACTATGACACTCTCCATTCACTGACTAAATGGCGTCTGAATAAGAAAATTTAAGTTGTTGCTGAAAATTTCCTGTAATTGTCGTCGTTCCTAAGCTTCATTCTGACCCTCACTTTGAAAATTGTCTGTTTCAAGTGCTTGACTCTTGGGTTCAATTTTCGCGTCTCAGCAGAAATAAAAACTTTATTAGCCTTTTTAACTTAGAAGGATCGGCAGGTATATGCTTAGATAAAATAGGTACAGTTATATTCTTAAAATCTATAAGATGGTCTCACTTGGGTAATGCGTCCCTTTTTATTGTTTCATCCCAATTTTATTAGAGTCGGTTTATATAGTTTTTTAATCAATAATAGCGAAGATGCTTTTAGGAGATAAATTTATACCTAGTGTAGTCAAAAACTAAAGGAGTTGTGATTTGTTGTCAAGAAATATTAGTCCTATGTGCGATTCTTTGTATTGAACACGTAAACACATTTATTTTAATTTTCGTTCTCTACGCTGTAAATCTAAAAGTTAGATGTATCTTTGATGGCAATTTGAGCTTCTTACGATTTCTCGAAGCAATAAATACATTGCTATTTTTGATAAAGGAGACTAACTCATAACTGACTGTATTATCATTTCGTGTGCAAGGACTATGTGAAATATTCCTTTCAGGTTTGTGCTGTCCCAAATTTTTCATTACTACGGAAAAGGAATTCGAATAATTTTTCTGCTTTCAATTTTAATATAATATTTATTCAACACAAAAGCAAAAATGTAATACATAGTCGTCAAACGATCTTTCCAGAAAGGAAAACCAGAGAATTTGAAAAATATTTTTTCTAGAACGTGTCAGCAAAATATAAAAATACAATAAATTCAGCATGACAGAGATCAATTCGAAGGACGTCCCAAAGATTCTTCTTAATGTGCAGTGAATGCAGTGGGTGAGATGTAGGCGATAAAAACCGTAAGGACGTCTTGCGTACTATGGCCTTTTCCAAGTAAGGTAGCAACCACTTTACATCAGCAAAACTTTGAAGTCCCGGATAACTCCAATGAGATATTCTTAATCCTGATCTAATAGTACATGCGTACTGGCGGTACCATTGCCTAGGCAACGAACTTATTTCGGTAAAAAGAAAGTATAAAATGTTTATTAAAAAAATTCGACCATTTCAAACTAAAATTTTCAAGCTTAAACTTTAGGTTGAAAGATAGATGGAGAAGGAGATGCAGGCGGACGCGTAAAAGGAGGGAGAGATGTCAGTGACGAGAAAAGAAATAAAGATGAGATATGTGAACTATCGGACGGAGCCAAAAACAGCCAAAAGCGCTTGACGAAAGAACGGCAGGCAGTGGAGAAGGAAGCCAATCAATCATCAATGATGACTTGGATCTTAAGGGTACTGGGTGTTAGCGGAGAGGGTTCTGAGGTGGTGAGTTTAGTATAAAGCTAGTGGCACATATATAGTGGGTGCAAAAGTGAAGAAATCGTGGACAATTTATGGAGGGCTGATGCTGAAATTAAAGACAGTGGAGACCAAGAAAGAAATATTGGAAATATTATAATAACCCCTGTTTTTGCACCACTCCATGCGTTCAGCTAGAGCAACTGATGAGATTTTTTGTGGTGGAAATTATTCTGATTGATGGGGATTTCCGTATATCTCGTGAAGAGTCTAATCCAGCGCACTTCCGGACGGTGTTGATCGTCCTACGTGTCCCAATTGCGTAACTTGGGTTGTAAAGTACTACCTACCCCCAGATATTTTCGTTAAACCGGAGCCGCAACTACTTCGATTAAGGATTCGGGAAGATCAAAACTAGAATGCAGCCTCTGCCATTTAGCCAAGAACTCTACCTGTGGGAATATTTTCGTAGAAGATCATTAGTGCTTAGAAGTGTTTCAACGATGATTTTAAGCATGAAAAAGGTGGCAGTTGAAATACAGCACGGTGATAGGAGAACGCTGATATCTCTGACATGCGCTATGTACCGTCATGAGGTAACAGAATCAGTGATTAAAGGGAGAATACTTAGCAGGCTGTAAATGAGAGAAAGTGAGTAGAGAGACATAAACGTCTTATAAAATGTATGTTAGATTTAAATAGGCTTCAATTTGTAGAGATGAAACAAATTCAGCACTTTTTCAAGTGGCTAAATGTTACTAGTTCATGTGTGCGCTAAGGTAATGGTTGACATTTGTTCTAAGATACCACATTCGATAAGTGCTTACCGGTAATGTAGATGCAAAGTCCTGTAGCTTCATCTACGAATAATCCACTATAATGGTCTCATAAATTGTCTAGTATACTGTCTGCATCATATAGCATTTCCCTTTTACTATTTCTCATGTTGACAAAAACATCACTAAGACCAGCTATGTTACGGATTATTGGTACAGCTTTAGCAGCTTGCTGATTAATAAGTTGAGAAGCTCAGAAATGCAAGGCAAAAGACTCGGCAAGTAGATATGAATCCTTCTGTTAATGTAAAAGGAGGAGAAGATGGGAGTCGACCGATTGGGTTGTGATGTTTGTGCGGGCTTGTTTGGCTTCGCTGTCACTTTGCGTCTGATTACCTCATTTGTTTCAACAAAAGAAACTATGTGTTTGGCAGCATAGGCTCGAAATTTTTTTTGTGGAACAACAATTACGACAAGTTTATTGTTTTGGAAGATGGTTTGCGTTGCAACTGCAGAATTTAAGGGCGTTTTCAAGTTCATACAGGGTTCCTATTTACTCTGGATGTTGTGGTGTAAATCTGAACTGATGATGCAGACTTGAAGATTGCAACCTTATCTGGTAGGACTGTGCATTGAACAGTTATCTGGATTATCTTTATTTTTCAAAGTTTGAGAGTTGTTGATGATTCTATTCGCATCTGACCGTTCTACATAATTTTCCGAAGCACGGAAAATCTATATCTGGCACAGCCTTTTGGTAAAGCCTCCTCTAGGAGGCTTTTTGGATCATGACCTTGCATGAGCTTTTCTGTACGTCGCTATAACAGTGGTGTACGTAGGCGCTATTATCATCGGTGTTACTGCTGTAGGTGTTTTTGTTTAGTTGGTTTCCGATTCTAGAGCCCAATGGTGTGTGTGATTGTTTTTGGTGGTGTTATTGTTGTTGGTGGTTTTATTTAGATTCAAAAATGTTTGGATGTCGTGCTTCACTTGTTGAATTGTTGGTGTGTTGTAAAATTAAATTAGAGGGCAATTCATTTGTTTCCATGGAAGAGAAATAGTTTGCAGGAATGGGTGTGGATATGGCTTCATCTTGGCTAGTCGAATGCCCCTCTACATTTAAAGATTTGAATAACAGGACATAAACATGTTTTAAAAATAATGTCATGATTCCAAAGTATTTTTTCGGCTGAAGGAGAGGCCTAAATCTGTCAGTATGAACAATGAGTGGCATATTTCGTTGAATATCATAATATTTATTCAGGTGCACAACGCTTGTGTTTGTTATCTACTCAAGTTTAGTTCTCGTATGTGGGGTTTCGGCTGGTACGCTGGCCTTCTAAATTTCAAGATTTTAACGAAAAATAAATTTACAATGTCCCGGCATCAGATTACATCCGACGCCTTTTAAAGTCATTATCGAGACCGTCTGTATGCTGAGGTTTAGGTTTACCCAATTCTACGACAAATAAGATAACGGAAATTAGATATATGAGAAAAAATGCTAACCATTCATCATTCTAGTTAAATTTTGTTGACTATACATTTTTTATAATTTCTCCATAAATAATTTTGTTGCATTTAGCGAAAATGTGGACAGAGGCGGCTGTTCTCTGTTTCATGTTAGCAATTATAACTGATTTTGTCAGTAAGTATCATTTAAATATTATAAAGTATAAAATTTGAAATAATTTTAATTAGAATCAATCTTTACCCTCAATGCAAAGTTCGTAGTAAAAATAAGGTAATGGGGCGAATTAATATTATCGAATCCATTTTTTTAAATTCAAAATTTAACTATTCCAGTAGAAAATTTAACTTTTTTCTGAGAATGTGTTTTTTTTTTTTGGTTAAGAATTCAATAATTAACATAAAATTTAAAAAAATTATTTTTGGTTGCAAATTGATATATTTTATTTACAAACTAAAATTTTCGCATTTTCATTTCCCCTTTCCCTATCTCCTTTACAGTTTTCCTTTTCTCTTTGCACCCTTTCTACTTCCGTTTTACGCATTCTCCTTTACCGTTTCCGCTCCCTTCTGCACCATTCCGCCTTTCCCCTTTTCTTTATTTCCATGCTGTCTTCACCCTTTTTCTTTTCCTTACCCTCCCCTTCTCGATTTCCTCTTTTATTTTTACCTTTTTCCATTTCCGCCTTTTCATTTCTCCTTCCCCCTTTTCCTGATCACACTTACCGGTTTCTCATTTTTCCCATCGCTTTTTTCCCCAAATTACCCTTTTACCGTTTCCTCTTGTACTTTTTAATATTTCCCTTTCACTCTTTCCAATTTCTTATTTTTGTCTTCCTTTTTCCGTTTACCTATTTTCTTGTTCTGTTTCATTTTCCCCTTTTCCCTTCCCCTACTAATTTTTCACTTTTAAACCGTTCCCGAAAGACAGATTTCTGCAGTTTGGATTTTTTTTAAAAAAGTGCTTTAAAACAAAAAGTTTTAATTTGTTTATAGAGGATAAATTTTTTTTTTAATTTAATGTTTTTACAATCGGAAGACAGATTCCTGGGATCTTTAAAACTAAAGCAAATTTCTGAATGTAAGAAATGTTAAAAAATATTGTTTTAAGTCGAAAAGAAATGAAACAGTTTATATTTTTACCCATAATTATTTTGACTTGAATACAAAATAGCTAAATTCATCAAAAAAATTAATTTTTATCTAAATAGTTGAATTTTTAACTAGAAAGATAAAACTTTAATTAAAAATATTAATTCCCAACGAATAATGAAACAGCTACATTTGCATTTAAAAAAAGTTAATTTTTAAACAACAACAAAAAATAAATTTATAATAAAATATATTAAGTTGCAGCCAAAGCAAGGAATTTTTAATTAAAATAATTATTTTCTGCCAAAAAAGTATTTCTGGCAACGAATTGTTTAAACTGTCGATCCCGGTAAAAAATTGTTGATATCCGTAAAAAAATAACCGGTGTCGAAAATTTTTTTTTACCGGTTTTTTGAAAAGCCACATTTCCAAAAAGGTACTCGGCTGAGCGCGCGCAATAATGGAATGCATTATATTCAAGGAATTTATGGAATTCATGAAATGTATCCATTTCAATTTTTTTACAGAATTAGTTGCAACCGATGAAGGATATAAAAAATGGATAATGGGGCCTCCCCCAACTACGCTCCCGAATAACCATGCTGCTTTAGGATATTTAAATCCATCTTTATTTAGTAAGTATTATTTTTAAATTAATTCTAAAAGAAAATTGAAAAAAGATTACGAAACATTTTTTATTATTCATGATGGGGTATTGTTTTGTCCAACTTATTTTTTTATTATTTCCTAAATTTTTTAAAAAGTACGTACACTATTTTGTTCAGTGAATGCTGCCTTAAAAAGTATACTTTTAAATCCGAGTAAGTTAAAGAGATTTCAGAAACTTTAAAAAAATTTAAAAAATAATTCAAAATTGTAAAGATTTTACAAGAATTTTATAAAGTTTCACGGAAAAAAAAAATCTTTTAGGTTTTTTTAATTGTGCAGAATTAGAGAATTTTAGGCAGAGTTTGAATCTGTTTAAAGATGTTTAGATTAGAAGGTCTGAAAAGATTGGAAAAACAGAATTATTTTCCTAATTATCGTGTGAAAAGTTTTAATGATTTTTTTTATTTTGAAACATGCTTTGAAGAAAATTGAGGAAGAAACAAAATTTTGCTTAAAATCTTTTACAACCTTTTTTTTTGCATTTGTACAAAATAATTTAAAAAATTTCTCACCTTTTTTTAATTTTGTCCCAGATTTCATTCCATTCCATTTTTGGAATTTTTGGAATTTTGCAGTTGAAAACTCATTTCTTCCATTGAAAATGAAACTCTTTTGCAGAAAATTCAATTTTTCATTTAAAAATGTTACTATTTTCTATTTAGTATTTAAAAAAAAATTTTATTATCTTTTTCAGTTGAAAATTCATCTTTTTTAATGTAGAAAATTATTATCCTCGTTTAAAAATTGTTTTTTGGTTGATAATTCAACTCTTTTGTTAAAAACCCGATTTTGTTGTTGTTGATAAAACATTTTCTTAAACTGAAAATTTAACTCTATCATTTTTGGTTGAATTTTTGTATTCAAAATTTTTTTATTTGAAAATTTAACAATTTTCTAAAAAATTTGTTTTTTTATTTTTGTTGCTGGAAAATTTACCTGTCTCACTTAAAAATTCATCTTTTTTGTTATGAAATTATTCTTCTAGTTTAAAACTTTATCTATTTTAATTATTGATTTATTTCTTTGGATATATATGCATTTTTTGGTAGAAATTTTTTTCTTTTGGTATAAAATGTTTGAAAGTTCATGTACTTTTTTGGAAATCTATCTATTTTGCCAAAAAAATTTTTCTTGTTTTACAACTTTAATTTTTTGCTTGGAAAATTAAATATTTTTCTGAAAGTTTAATGTTTTCGCGTTGATAACTATTTTTCAACTGAAAAAGACACTATTCAATTTTTCGTTGAAATACTATCTTTTTAGTTGATAATTCAAGCATGTGCTGAAAATTCATGTATTTGGTTGTAATCTCAAATTTTTTAGGAAGAATATTATTTTTTTTCTTTGTAAATTTTTTTCTTTGGTTGACAATTTCACTATTTTCTTTTACATTTGATTGTTTTTTTTATTCAAAATTAATTTTTTTGATGAGAATTTATCGGTTTTATGTTTGGTTAAAAATTCATCTTTTCTGCTTCAAAATTAATTTATTTTGTAAAAATTCCACTGTTTATCCAATGTTTATCCTATTAATTTAAAATAAAAATATTTGGGCGCATCGTGGGCACATTCTCATCGCGCGCTGGGCGCTCGGCTCGCTTCCCTTGCAAGTTTGAATGCACCTAGAGCGCGCGGCTGTTGGTTCTTGCGCTTCGCGCTCGATATTGTATTTCCCTTGCGCTTCGCTCTCGGTCTTTGCATATTCCCACAGAGTTCTTTACACTAAAGGTCAAACCTTTAGTCGTTTTCAATTTTTTTAACGATTTAAACGTTAAACATACTTTTCCCATATTATATAATAATTTTGTCAGACTATCTTTAGCAACAAGTAAAATTTATTTATGACTAAATTTTTTTCTTCCGAAAATCTCAGTCTGAAATAGTCGAATTTTTTAAATTAACATTCTATACTTTCCTTTTACAGAATTAAGTTGGTTGCCGTGGCAACAGTACACACCACTTAAAATTGTAGAACTTTATAACGTTCATCACTACGCCTGTAAGCTTGAAAACGGAAACGATCAACTTTACCCCATGCCAGAAGGCTCCATGCATTTTGTACTATTAGATAAGGCTGACAAAAATCTCATTGGAGTTGTCCGGAACTATCAGTTGTGTCCCTTCCGTAATCCAGATCCTATAAACAAGGGAAATTATCTTAAAGTTCAAGTACAAAGAGATTATTACAAAACAGCCAAAATTATTCAACCCGGAACCAGTCTAGAAAATTTGCTTCAAAGTTTTGCCCGTGTAAAGTGGTTGCTACCTTACTTGGAAAAGGCCGTCATATGCAAAACGCACACACCGCCCCCATCGCCCATACCCAACCAGCCGCAATCAACGCGGGCAAAGAAGAATCTTTAAGACGACCTTGGAACTGACCTCTATGTCATCCTGAATTTATTGTATTTTTATATTATGCCAAAACGCTCGAGAGGAATATTGTTCAAATACTTTGGTTCTTCTTTCTGGATTAGCCATCTTAAATCATTTATTTGATGCTGTGTAATTTAGGTAATTTAAGTTTAAATAATTTTGATTTTATGAGCAGCCTGTCAGTCTGAAAGATCGTTTGACGACTGTGGATTGTATTTTTGTTTTTCGTGTTGAATAAATATTATATTATAATTGATAGCAGAAAAATTATTTAAACTCCTTTTCCGTAGTAATGCAATATTTGAGACAGCACAAACTAAGTCCTTTTAGACGAAATTATAATACAGCCAGTGTCGAGTTAGTGTCCTTTATCAAAAATGGCAATGTATTGTTTGCTTCGAGAAATCGTAAGAAGCTTAAATTATCACAAGCATAGGACTATCGTACATAGGACTGATATAAATGTTATAAATTTCACTCCTAAAATCATCGTCGCTATTATTGATTATAAAACTACATAAACCAACTCTGAAAAAATTGGGATTAAACAATAAAACGGGACGCACTGCCTAAGTGAGACCATCTAATAGATTTTATATATAGAGCTGTTCCTCTTTTATCTAAGCATATAACTGCTGATGCTTCTAAGTTAAAAATTCTGATAAACACTCTATTCGTGCTGAGAAGCAAAAATTAAAGCCAAAGGTCAGGTACTTGAAACAGACGTTTTAAAAAAATGCAAATCTTGTTCTGATCCTTACCTGTTGTTTGAATGTAGAAAATTTTTCTAATAGAGGGTACTATCGCTACTATCTTACTGATTCTCCTTCATATATTTAAATCTTTTTATAATGAGCCGAAACTTTACTCGCACTTTGTTGATTTTAAAATTTAGATTGTGATCCTGCACAACAAGTTCTCCATCGTTAAATGGAGTTTAAAGTCATCACAATCATCACACACGTATATGTAACTGATTTTTTTAAATTATCCCGCAATTTTTATTTAATCCACAATCAAAAATGTAATCATGAAGAACAAAGTGAATAAAACCGCGAGACGCTAATTCGAAATTAGAAACTCGGTTTATTTGAATAAGGGCCCATCAGAGTTGCTTTGGCCTTATTTGCTTATCTGGTGTGTGCCTGCGTTTCAATAGTTCAACTAATAAGTGCTTTTCAAGTCGGTTAATACCTTGCTTCGCCGTTTTTACAGGTGATCAGTTTTATGGGCGGCGTCGGACATTCTTTTTTTAGAAAGGATTGCGTAGGGGGAGGGCACTTGGTTCTCCAGGAACCCGTGGGGTGATGCCGGTATACCAGCTATCGGATTGAGGGAAGGAAGAAATTAAAAAGCAGGCGATCGCCTTGTCGCGACAGCCGGTATGCCGATGTAAAAAATACAAGGAAAGGGGAGGAGGAGGTGCGTGTGGGAGAGCGAGGTGCTCGTGGAGTAGAGTCGTCACAGTCGGAATACTGACTGTGAGTTGGTAAGCACAGGTCAATATCAGTTGGAAGGATAATTCCTTGTTATTATTATGCAGAACGTCTTTTCTTTATTAGGTACTATGATGTGCAATATGCTATTGGCGCACAATTAGATTTCCAGGCTGTTCTTTGCTGCTACCAGGAATGCCCAGCTGCGGCGGATCTGCCGATCTTCGCTTGTGCACAGCCTTTTATAGCTACACTCCCGGAGCGTTTCACGGGATGCTGCATGGAGAGGGGAGAATCGAGTGGAGGTAGGTGCGTGCGCCGAGTTGCACTAATGTCGTAGTCGCGGCACCTTCCTTCACTCAATCGGTGCGTGAGAGCGTGGCTTCACATTAAGGTCTAAGATGTAATGTGGTTGACTTAATTACTATCGGTAAACACGTGTCTGAAAAGAAGAAATCCATATATTACCTGAAGGTATTTGAACGCATATTATTATTATATGAGTTTCTTAATATTTTACCGCTTAAGCGCGTATAAAAATTGACAGTTTTCCTTAAACATAGCAGTGACTAAGCACGCCACTCTTTAGTGAAACTCTTGGAAGAAGAAGAATGAATGCCGATACCTGAAATTATGTATAAAGTTCATTGGTCCCAGGATATCCCTACTTATTGACTGATGGCGCAGGCAATCGATCTAATGTACGAATGATTTTGTAAATCATCCCTTAGTTCTACCTGGTTGTCCACTTTTGTCTCAGAAGCGTAGGAATATCAATATTCGCCCGCAGCTTTAGTATTTTACTTTTAATTATAAAAATAAAACTGACCGTCCCAGTATTTAATGCGCCAAGAAAAGCGCGTTGGGAATATAGTGAAATCATATGAGGAAATTTTAATTTGCGCAGAAGACCCTAAATATCGGACAATTCTTTGACAAGAAGACAATCAAAGGAAGGAATACTATGGTGGTAGGCTAGGGAAGGTAAAAATACAGAAAGGAAGGTAAAAAGGTATACAACAATTGGGACGGGGGAAAAGCTAAAATAAGAAATGCGAAGATAAGAAATAGACTTAGGAATCGTAGAGTGGAGATAAGCGAGAAGATAAAGGGTGAGAAGTAGAGGAAATTTAAATAAATGAAAGTTGTGATTTCTCGTAACGACCTAACACTAGGACTTTGTTGTGCGATTAAATATACACAAATATAAATATTTTAATTATGTAAAATAATCTCAAGCAGATCTTATCAGAGAGATTTCTTTTGACTGATCTGTAATTTCTTTGCCGATTGAGAATAAAGATAAAGTTACTTCAGACCCAATTTTAAGAAGTTAAAGAATTTTAAGATGCTCGAAAGGTATTGTTCGATTATGCACTATATTTGCGACATTAGGCACGATCAAGAAATTAAATTTTGCAATTATAGTTATTGCAAATTGGTATAAATGTTATAGAAAACATGCCATTTACTTTGTTCCAAAATGATTAAGGACACCAAAAGAAAAACAACATTTAGATGAAGTAAGACAAAATTATTTCACGAAACTGTTTTATACAAAACTTGCTGTTGCTCTGGTATCAAGAAAACCCCAAGTCTTAATTTAACTTTCGTATGTCAAAAGTTTCTACTATGACACTCTCCATTCACTGACTAAATGGCGTCTGGATAAGAAAAGTTAAGGTGAAAATGTGAAAATTGTCTATTTCAAGTGCTTTTAGTTATAATATAATATTTATTCAATACGAAAAACAAAAATACAATACATAGTCGTCAAACGATCTTTCCAGAAAGAAAACATATTTAGAGAAAATATTTGAAAAATATTTTCTTCTGAGCGTATCAGAAAAGTATAATAATAAAATAAATTCAGCATTATATAGAGGTCAATTCGAAGGACGTTCTAAAGATTCTTCTTTATGTGCAGTGAATCCGGTGAGTGAGATATGGGTGATGGGGATCGTGAGGTCGTTTTGCGTACTATGGCCTTTTCCAAGTAAGGTAGCAACCACTTTACATCAGCAAAAGTTTGAAGTAGATTTTCTAGACTGCTTCCGGGTCGAATAATTTTGGCTATTTGGTTATAATCTCTTCTTATTTTAACTTCAAGATAATTTTCCTTGTGTGCAGGATTTGGAGTACGGAATGTACAAAACTGATAGTCCCGGATAACTCCAATGAGATTTTCATAATCCTGATCTAATAGTACAAAATGCGTGGAGCCTTCTCCCATGCGGTAAAGCATATAGTTACCGTCACTAAGCTTACATGCGTAGTGATTAACGTTATAAAGTTCCACAAGATTAAGTGGTGTGTACTGTTGCCAAGGCAACCAACTTAATTCTGCAAAAAGAAAGTATGGAATGTTTATTAAAAAAATACGACTATTTCATACTGAGATTTTCAAGCTCAAACTTTAGCTGGAAAAGAAGGGAGTGATGTCAGTGACGAGGAAAGGAATAAAGATGAGAAATGTAAACTGTCGTATGGCGTCAAAACCCACCAAAAGCGCTGAGGTTGTGAGGTAGTCAGTTTAGTGAAAAGTTTATCAGGACATACATAGCGGGTGCAAAAGTGAAGAAATCGTAAAAAAATTATGGTTGGGCTGATGCTGAAATTCAAGACAGTGTAGATCAAGAAAGAAATACTGGAATCAAGGGGCAATCTGAAGAACTCAAGAGATTTGTTACAATGAAGATTGGACTAACAAGTAACCCGTGTTTTTTTATTTTTGCAGAATCCGCTTTCTAGTGGTAGAAATCACTCCTGCCAAACCAAAAGCAGCCTATCCTACTTATCTCTGGGATGAGCGATTTTAATCGCTTGTTCTTCCTAAAATAATTGAATTTTATACCATAATATAGCCCAGCTAATCACCTACCCATTAGCGAACGTAACTTATTCAAACCCCTACCCCTAACCTACCTATCCTCGAGAAACCATCCCTTTCAAATCACAATGAGGCTAACCCATCTGACCCTGGGATCAGAGAATTTTTCTCGTTTTCCTCATTACTGTTAAGGCATAATTATTAAGTAGAACCAGTTTGTAGGGGTCAGGTAAGTTGGCCTGCTTGTAGTTTGGTAAGGGTGGATTATAGGCGTTAGGGAGCAATTAGGTAAAGGTTAAGTTTGTTAAGCAAACTGTGTGTTATACCAATTGGGATGAAAGATTTAATTTCAAGAAAAATAGTGTTCATTTCCCGAGAAATAAGCGACCAGACTCGCTGTTCTTAGGGTCACAAGGGTTTTTTTTTTATATAGAAGGGGAAATCTTGCATAAGACACCCATACCAGCATTTGCCTATCTCAGCAGACCACTCAAACAGACGCTTACTGGTATGGGTAGTGTCAGATTCTTACTGACTAAAACCCCTCC
>JAAAKG020189454.1:0-24838 GCA_010014905.2 Druon quercuslanigerum | reverse complement strand
ACACCCTCTCAGTGCAGAGCAGTTGCACTTGCTCAGAGCAGGGGCAGAAAAGAGCAGATAACCGAATTCGCTATAAGTTTTAATCGAACTGTTGTCACTTAATAAATTATAATCATTATGCATAATCGGTATCATAAAGACATCAATACACAGAGCCGTAACGAGCCTTCTTTGCGCCTGTTTCAAGGTATCATGCAATTTTTAAAATATTACAACGAGGTTTTTAATATTTTTCTTATTATATATACAATATATCTCCCATAAAATTTCGTGAAATCCTTTCGAATCTTTTAAGACGTACCTTAAAAGCTTTTAAATCCGTTAAAATCCTGTCAGAAAGTCATAAAATCTATTGTTGAGATTTTCTAAAAGGTACGGGAAAATTCTTCAATCTTTTTAAATCCCTTAAAATCCATTGAAATCCCTTAAATCTGAGGAAATTCTTTAAAATCTGTGGAAGTTTCTTCAAATTGGATTTCATTTATTCGATTCATGTATGGCTGAAAATGAATTTTTAAGTCACCATTAAACAATTTCATTTTGGATTTAAAATGTATCTTTTTCAGTTAAAAATGTAACTTTTTGGTTAAAAACTTATTTTTTTATTTGAAAGTTCAACTTTTTGGTTGAAAATTCATTTCTTTAGCTGAAAATTAATTTCCTTGGTAGAAATATTAACTGTTACATGCTTCGTTAAGAATTCATCTTTTTTGGTTGAAAAGTCGTTTATTTGACTTAAAGTTGAACTACTTTGTATACAAATTAATTTTGTTCAAATTTCGTCTTAAGATTAATCTTCTTGGTCAAAAATTTATCTTTTTGTTGCAAATGCAACAAATTAGTTGCAATTAAAAGAAAAAATCTTACCTGAAAATTTAACTGTTCCAGCTTTGGTTATAACTTTATCCTGTATATTAGATAAGTTGAAAATTGGTCTTTTTTACAGAACATTAATATTCTTGGTAAAAAATTAATCTTTTTGATTGAAAATTAGTTTATTTTTGTCCAAAGTTATTTTTTTATCCCATTTTTTATCTGAAAATGTAACTACGTATTCCATTTTCTGTTGAAACTTTATCCTGTATATTGTATATGTTTAAAATTTAACTACAATCGAACTTTAATTTCACGCACCTTGATTGGCGTCTTTCGAGAATTGCGTCAATACGTTGCATTCCATTGCATTCGTTCCCTGTCAAGCGGGAAGCACACACGTTTGCAAAGCGAATAAACACGATAGCGGTCCTAATTTTGGTATTTTTGGTGCTTATTTAGTATGTTTATTTTTTGGTTTATTTTTAATTGTTTACAACAAAAAATAATTAGAAAGTGCATAAAGATATTAAATATTATTTTTAATTCATATTTTTGATACAAAAAAAAGGAATCCATTCCTTCAAATTTGAAATCGATTAGTTATTTTTAAGTGGTAAAATCAAATAATTATTTTACCATTTACTTTAAAAGTCTATTTTGTGATCAAATAACTATATGAAACGAATTAACAAGTGTAATTTGTTGCAAACAATTTCTTGCGCATTTAATCATTTTAAATCAGTTTTTTAATTTTTAAAAAATAATACTTTTTTCTGAAGTTTTTTAATGGTGAATCTTTTTTATGCTTATTTTGCATTTAATTATTCATGATTAAATAGATTCCTTTTCAATCTTAAATAAAAAATTTTAAATAAAGACACTACAGTCATGATTCGTTCCAATCTGCAGGGTTTGTTAAATGTAAATGTTCTAGCTAGATGGGGTCAGAATCAACCACAGAAAAAAAAGAAGAATATAATTTTTGTTAACAATTCATCTTTTCTTCCTTAAAAGTAAAGGTTAAAGTTCTTAGCTTAAAAACTTTACACTTTTTTTGAAAATTTATATTTCATTATAGTCATCTTTCTTGGTTAATATTCGATTGAATTTTAATTTTTTTTTAAATTCGTTCATTGGATTACAAATGCATATTTGTATAATTTTATGCAGTATTTTAAATTATACAATAAAAATATTAGTATAGAAATAAGGAGCGTTACAATATTTAAAGAGTTGATGCAAAGTACACACAAATGCATGATTTTTTAATAATCTGACGTAGGATTTCAACAAATTTTAAGAAATTTCAAAGGATTTCCAAATATATAATTATTGTACATGTCAGGGCGGTCACTGGATCGGAAAACCGGGAATTTTTGAAGACCCGGAAAAAATCGGGAATTCTTACGGGATCAGTGAGTTTTGTTTAACTTACAATAGAACATCTTTAAAATTTGTCCAATAATTATTCGTTTTATTTTCAACAGCAACATATAGCAAAACGTCCTTAATGGTGAAAAATATACATCGAGTAAGAAAAGCCAATATATTAAATTTTAAGTATAGGCTGCACACACTTTCCCCTATTGCTCTCTTTCTCCCTTTTTAAAGAATTCCTTTTTTCCCTTATTTTCAAGAAACTTGTCCTTTTTCTCGTTTTTTTTTAATCTGGACTGAAGGAATAGAACCTAACAAGAAAATACAACTATTTTTATTTGAACGTTTAATCTTTTTACTTTAAAAGACAACTATTTTTTTGGACATTTAAATAATTTGTTGAAAGTTAATTTATTTTGGTAAAAAAATATCTGATTGGATATAAACTTAATCTTTTATGGTAAAAAATTCATCCTTTTTGGTTGAAAATTCGTCTATCTTGGTTCAAAGTGAACTATTTTGGTGAAAATTGAAGTCTTATATTCAAAAGTCATATTTTTTTGTCAAAAATTCAAGTGTTTTGTGAAATTTTCTTCTTTTTGGATAGAAAATTCATCTTTTTGAATTAAAAATTTATCTTTTATGGTAGGAAAGTCATCTTTCTTGGTTGAAAAATAATTTTTTGTTAAAAACTGAATTGTCTTCCAAAAAGGCGTATTTTTGTGGAAAATTAGTCCCACTTTATTCAAAGTTTTACAATTTGGTTGTAAATGCAACTGTTTGGAAATTAACTTTTTCCACATTATAATATTTGGTTTAAAATGAAACTTTTGTTTGAAACTGTACCTTTTCAGAGTGATAAATCAACTTCCTTCTAAAAATTCGTTTTTTTTGGTAACAAAAAAAACAACTATTGTGTTAAAAATGCAACTTTTTGGTTTAGAATATTCAACTATTTGGTTATAAATTCAATGATTTTATCAAAAAAGTCAACTATTTTTTCTCCAAAAACTGTTATATTATATACTGTGATAAAAAAAAACAATTTTTATTCGTATGACCGAGAACAAATAAAAAAACCGGGAGTTTTTTCCGATGATAAAAGTGACGAAATTTAGTTTCTACAATTAAAGTTTTTGAAATGGGTACTTAATCATTTAATCTTTCATTGTGATATAGAGTTTGATTTGAAGCCATTTGAATTTAAACTTTTGATATTAGAAACTTTCCTTTATATAACTTTTTCATTATTACACAATTGAATTATAAGTTTCGGAATAAAATTTTTTTATAGCTTTGATTTGAAAATTTGATAATTCAGAAGAGTTCAATTTGAGCTGCATTAACTTAAAGTTTAGTTTTGATTACAGAAAATAAAAAAATCTTTAACTGTAACCGTTTTGAAATTTTTAAATTTCAATGGCCGGGAAAAATGATTTGGAACCGGGGGAAAACCGTGAATTGGCCTGGAATAAAAATTGCTTCCACTTGAAGTAAAGTACAACAAGTCTCTCTTTTTCAGATCAACTTTGGCGATTTACAAAAGCACGAACGATACAAAAAATTGCAACGGGACCTGAAACTGGCTCGTATCAAACAGACAAAAATACTTGAAAATTCAGAATTCAGCTTGAGAGAGAAATTTAAGACAAACTTTAATCTAAAAACCAGTGGATTAATTCAGTCATCCCCATGGCCTAGTTGTTCGAGCATCAATGCAGATCCCTCGGATTTTAACAGTACCGTAACGTCCTCGACATTACAAGTATCAAGAACCGGCAGTGAAGTTTTGGCTTCCTCTCGTCAGCTGAAAAAACTCGTTTCCAAAAGGCAAATACTACATAAATCAATGGCAACTTCAAGTCTTAAGCAATATTCAGAAGCCGATCAGAGTGTAGATGACAGAGCAATTATGCCACCTCCTTCTAGTAGCAATATAATTCGTCCACCTGCAAAAAGATCGTCTCCTTCAGTTACCATGGAGCCACCAAGTCAGTCTCGACAGCCACCGACATTTACTGATGACCTTTATTCTCGTGGAAAACAATCCTTTTCGGATGGAAATTCCAGCACTGATCATCCTGAAGATTCTGGATGTCCTCAGGATCAGAGCAGAGGAAAACCCGTCGTTCGAGATTTTTATCGATGGAGAGTTGTTCTCAATGATAAAGGACAGTTGCTGATTAAAGGATCTCTTGACAAGTAATTTTTTTATGGGAAATGTCAGTCAATACTAGGAGTTGATCACTCTTGTAGTCTAGTGTACAAGCCTTTGTGAAATCTTAGAAAATTTTGGTGAAGTTATTGTTATGAAATCTTTGAAAAATCTTTCAAATATTTATGGAATCTTTGTGAGATCCTTGAACGCTCTTGAAATTTTTGTGAAATCTTTGTAACATCAAGGACCGGGAATTTTTTAAGACCGGGAAATGATAGTGAATAGATAAATATATCAAATCACTTCAAAAAATTACAAATTGGAGATCACACGATATAGTTAACTTTAAAATAAGTTACATTTTAACATTTTATCAAGTATCAAGCTCGATTATTAACTTTTTCAATTACTAAGTCATTTAGTTTCCAATTCGCTCTCCGAAAATCTTCAAATGCAGGTTTCAATTGTTAAGTATAGATTTTCAATTAATAGATCACGGTGGCCGCCGGAGCGGGAAGTCGGGAAAACCGGATTTCAACAGTTTTTTAAAAATAATTTGTTGAATCTTTTCCAACTATGATATCATTCAGTTTACAATGCGTAATTCGACAATCTTTCACTTACAAATGTTTTGTATAAAAAAACCTTTTTAGTTGGTGAATATTAATATAAATTATAATGATTTTTAAAATTGACCTATACATTAATAATTAAAAAGTGAACACTAATTGATTTTACAAGATGATCCGGAATCAGTTCAAAATGTAAGAATTCCCAGATTTTAACATTGAAAATTAAACTATTTCAATTGGAAAGTCTTAGTAGTTAATGAAATTTTAATATCTGATTGCAGCTTTATAATCTATTTTAATTTATAAATAAGTTCAAAATAATATATTCATATATATAGGCTTTTATTAAATGTAAAATATTGTTTTAGTCTAAAATTTGTAATTTTGTATGAAGAAAAATAACAATCGCTTATTGTTTAGAAATATTTGATTTTTCTTATGAAATCAGCAATTATAAATAAAATTTTCAAAACTAAAAAAATTAAACTTTGAATTCTACCATTTTCATTTCTCTATTAAAAAATTTTAATTTGCAAGTCAAATTATTGAATTTTTATGTATAATAGATATTGCACACGTATGATTTGTAGAGTAATGTCGAGTCAGTAGAAAAGATATTTAGATAGTCTGAAAAGATTAAAAATTAATTTAAAATTATTTCGAATAATTTAAACGAAATGTCTACGTATACCTATTTTAAAACAAAATATAGACCTTTGCAGATTTCGAACAAAAAATTTAGAAATTTTTTTCAGAATTATGAAATGCTTTAAAAGGATAAAACTTTGTAAGATGCAAAAAAAATTTAGGAAGAATTCGAATAATTTTAAAAGAAGTTTAGAAGTTCTAAAATAATTTAAAATTTGAATAAATGTAAAAAATGTAGATGTTTCAAGATTTTGAAATAAAATTTCGAAGCTTTTCAAGGATTCTTCAACTATTTAAAAAGGAAATAATTTTACTTTGAATTTAAGAAGTGTTTAGTTAGAACAAAAATATAATAATTCAATTTTTATTGCTTCTAGCTTCAAATTGCTTAAAATTATTTGCAGCTCACTTTTTATTGCTTCAAGTGGAAAAATTCGTTCGAATTTTTTGATTTTATTGAGCGTGAAAAATGTTTGGGGACCGGGAAATGACCAGGAATCTATTTATTTATTTATGTGATTGGAACGGCCAATTTGGAAGACTTAAATGAGGTTTTAAAGACTTGGACAATAACAAATTAAAAGCCTTTTTATTTAAATATTTTGGATAAAAAACGTCAAGTTGAACAGCTATAAATAAAATTTTCATTTTAAACTTTCTCATTTCGGAAGCCTTATTAGTTAAAGAAATTCAATCCGCCGATTAAAACTTTATCAACTATCTTAAATATAAAAATAAAATTTAATTTAAAAACTAACCATTCTTAATACTAGACAATATTCTATTGTTTATTTGCATAATTATAATTTTGAAATAAAGGGAAGAAATTTTGGTATTTTTTTCAGAATTGAAAGAGGAACTTTTTTCGCATTTTTTTAATTTTTAACATTTTTATCGAGTTGGTAGGGAGGAAATTTTGGTTTTTAATTTTTTCTGGATTGGAAAAGAAACCAGTTTTTATTTTAAAGATTTTTATCTAGTTGGAAAGATGAAATTGTGCTTTTCAAGGTTTTCTAAATTGAAAGAGGGAATTGTTTTGTTTAAAAAGTTTTTACCGAGTTGAAATAGAGGAAATTTTGGTTGATAATTGTTTTTCTGAAATCGAATATATTAAATATAATCGGACATATTTGCAATATTTGAAAAATCTTTATGAAATCTTTTGAAATCTTAAAATCTGGCGTACACTCAACAGTCGAGTCAAAATAAATTCAAAGTAAATGCTTATTAATACTTTATTAATATTTTTTAGTGGGAAGATTGCACGTAGCAAACCAGTTTTAAAAATGCTTTCTTCGACAAAGTTAGAATCGATTTACAAGCACACTTATTGTCTTCACGGGAACATAATCGATGAAAAAAATGGTAAGACACAAAAATCATTTCATAAATATTCTTCTAATCATCATTATAGGAAACTTATGTAAAAATGAGCGTTGGATTGAACATTTTTCCAGAATTGCCGAAATACATTTACACCAAATTCTACAGTGGTTTTCCCGACGACTGGGAAAATATCCACCAAATCTGGAAGAACTACGTCGCTCAAGGAAGCAGAGAAAGTTATCGATGGCCAATGGACGTTTGTTTCAGTGACGACGATCTTAATAGCGAAATCACCGATATCACCCACATTCATAGAAGCAGCGAGACAAAATTTCAGGAACGTAGTTCCATTGACAAAACGACTCCTCAAAGGTCTTCCGGTTACAGTTCGGACATCCGACCAGAAAGTATTTCAAAATCGATTGAAAATTTGAGCAAAGATGTAAAGTTGAAAGATGACTCGCGTTTTTTGGGCAGGAACAAAACCATGGAGATTTCGAGTTTTTCTAGTGAAAAGGAGAATAGAACTCGAATGGAGAATAAAAGTCAGGATGAGAGCAGAAACCTGGGTGAAAACAGGAGTGGAAATTTATACACAGCTCTGAATTACGCTCAGACTTTAAAAGACTACATCTTCGAAGATAAGCTGACGATTATAACCCAGAATTTACTAAACGAAAATTGCCCTCGGGAGTACGTAAGATACGTAAATGAAACTATCGAGAATTTAAACCATCTCATTTCTTACAAAATTACGAACCTGGATGAAACCGAAGTCAAAAGGCCGAGAATTGAATCGAAAAACGATTCCCGTATCGCTGAAGACTTTCAAAGAAATTGTTCCACTCCTCTTTTCGCACCCAATGAACGAATGTTGAATGCATCGACACAAGCTTCTGGCAATGAGGTGGTTCAGAGAATATCAAATGTTGAACCTGAAAAGCGAAATGAAAAGCCCGAAGCATATCTAAAAATGACAAGCCCACAGAATCTAAATCCAAAAACGAGTGGTGATATTTCGGAAAGCGAAACTTACGCTGGAATTCCAAAAATATCAGTGGATCGAATTTTTCAGTCGAAGAATTACCATTCGAGATACAAGGAGAGGAAAATTGAGCGTAATTTGAAAATTAATGCTTTGAAATTGAGCGCGAATGATTGTAGGGATAATTTGTCTTATGACTCTAGTGTAAGTTTGACGGAGGAAGAAATTCAAAAGACTTATGAGGATAAAACAAACAAAGCCAGGTTGAATTCATGTATCCCACAATTTCTAACAAATTCACAATCAGACCCTCTGAGACAAAATCGCACACCTTTGGAAGTGATGCGAAAAACTTGCTTCGAGGAAAACAGAAAGAGGATAGAGAATTCCAACACAGCTGGGAATTCCAACAACGCCAATTTAATTTCGCTAGATAGAGAAAACAGAAAAACGCCGAATGATAAAGAAAATTTGGAAGCGAATAAACAACCTGTGTCTTTGGAAACTTATCAGACAAAAGAAGCTCAGAGTTTACAGCATCTTAAAGTTGATGATCAGCGAGGGAAGGAGAAAACAGCGATAGTAAATTCGGCAATCAGTGCCTTACAGAGCTCGAAAAGGCCGCATAAAAATCAATTTTTAACTTTTGAATCAGATGATAATAGACAGGAGCAAAAAGGAAAGGATGAAGGATTTAAGAATTCGACTTCTCTGAAAAGTACAGAAACGTTTCAGGAACCGGAGAAAATAGCTTCTGAAGATCGAGAGATTTCGGGGAATGATTCCTTTGGGTCTGAGAAAAATCCCAAACTTTTGGAATTTTGGACGCCGCATGTAACTTTTGATGGCAAGAATTACCATCTTATTTTTGAAGGGATTTTACTGAAGTATGTATAACTCTTTATTTTCTTAAATCAGTCAAAAATATCCTCGAAATGTAAAAATGTCTATCTTGATTTCAGTGCTGTAGGTCGGCCTATGAAGAAAAAATTTATTTCGAATCATGTCGTGAGAAGAGTTTCCTTAAAGGTTATCGAAACGGAAAATCATCAGTTTTATAAGTTGATTGGAGATTTGCATAATACTAAGCATGGTAATTACAAAAAATGACAGGGTGGCTCCTGGACTTTGAAACCGGGAATTTTTGTATCCGGGAAATGACAGCGGATTTTATTTTTTGACCGGGAATTTTATAAATTATTAGAAGAAATTTGTCCAAGTTTGATTTCAACAGTTTTTAAAATTAATTAGTTGAATTTTTATCTTTTTCAATTGTGAAATTATTCAGTTTACAATGCATAATTGGAAAATCTTTTACTTATAACATTTTTCATTTTAGATTTTCGTGTTTACATTTTTAATTTAAAGAAATTAAAAAAGCTATCTTGATTACATGAACCATTAAAAATAAACAGCGGTTTGAAGTTCAACATTTTTAATAAAAAAAAATTTATTTTATCAACTGTAAATATAAATAAATAATTTTTGTCAATGGATTTGTAATTTAAGTATTCAAAAGTATACAATCATTTATTTGACAAAATGATTTTAATTCCGTTCAAAATTTAAGAATTTCCAGATTATAACGTTAAAAATTAAATGCTTTTTATTTGAAAGTCTTTGCCATAAAAAATGTAAACGTCTGATTGTAACTTTATATACTATTTGCAAATTAAAAATGACTTAAAATAATATGTTCTTAATTAAAGATTTTTATTAAATTAAAAATATTGTTTTCAGTCTAAAATATTCAATTTTTGAAACCCATTCATTTTCAAATTTTTCAATTAAGAAAAAGAATAATTATTGAATATTTATCAATATTTGACTGTTTATTTAAGAGGAGTAAATTGAAACCAAATATTTCCATATTCTTTGTTAAACATTTTTTAAATGTTTTAAAACCTTTTCAAAGATTCTCTTAAAATAATTTTTCAAAATGAAAAATCTTTTTCAATTTTCCTAGCAATCTTAAGAAAATGTTTTTAATCTTTTGAATTTTTTCAAAAAATTTTTAATTTGCAGGATTTCCTAAAAGTTGTAGAAAAAGTTCAGTTTTTTTTTAAAAAGATATTTAGAAGTTCTGAAAATTCTTAATTTGGTAGCTTATCTGCATTTCATTAAAGCATTTTTATTGAAAACTGTTAAATTCCTTCCATTTTATATGTAATATATGTTTTTATATAAATTATTGAGAATTTTAATACAACATTCTTTAATCAAAAAACATTTAAATTTCAATTTTAAAAGTTCAAAATTCAACAGCTCCAATTTGAGTTCTTTCATTTGCAGCTCAGTTTTGATTACTTCGAATCGAATTTTTTTAGCTTTAGTGTTCGATATTTTTAATTTAATTGGCGGTCAGTCTGAATAGTTATATAAATTAACGACATACAAATGAGTACTTATTTATCATTTAAAAAACTGTATTCCTAGTTGTTCCCAAGGAGCTTTTACCTCAATGCAGAAACGGATGCCCAGCCAAAATCGATCACTTCTGCGCCATGTGGCTCAAATTAAAAGGAGGTGAATATCTTTTCCTAATCGAGATTTTTCTTGATTCAAATTTCTCTAACAGTACTTAGTTTCCAGAAAACAACGTTATCGCCGAGCGACCACAAAAATCTGCGACAGAAATTTTACATAATGTTCAAAGTAGTACTAGAGGAAGGCGCATTTTACCTCCTTTGAATTATTGGACAGGTAAATAACTTTATTTCGTTTATTTTTTATTTATACGCAGTTTAGCAGAGTAGCGACTTGACCGGGAAATGACCGGAATTTAATATAAAACCCGGGAATTTGCTTCTGTTCGCAGTAAAATTCAAGTTTTCATCATTTAAATAATTTTGGTTAATTTAGAAAAGTGATTTCTACTTTATCTACAGTCGCAAATTTTTTGAATTATCTCAGTTTACTCTAATTAAATCATAATTTATTATTGAACGTTTATTATTTTCCATTATAAGAATAACCTTTTGAAATTTTTTCTCTAATTGATGCTATTCCAAACATACAGAAACAATAATTTTCCAAATTTCTTTAAAAAAATGTATTTATCACGTTTTATTCGCTTACTCCCCATTTATCCTAACTTAGAACAGGGGATTTGAAAAAATAGTTATCGTTTTTATTTTAATAGTGGAAGTTTCCGGACAGAAGTATAATTTCTCTTGGAAGAGGGATTTTTTTACATGGAACGGAATTTTTTTTAAATAACTACAATTCGAATTTAGAAGAAAGGAATTTAAAAGAATCCCTGATCCAAGTCAGAATTTGTCACCATTTGCAAGTTCCCTCTTCCAAATTTTAGGTAAAGAAAGTACATATTTCAAGTAGTTTTTAAAGTAGAAGTAGTATTTCAAAGAAGAAATATTGCTAAATTATTATAGAAAATTTGGTTAAATTAGGTTAAATATTGAAAATTTTTGTTCAATTTCTATAATGTTACTAGTAACAATAAAGAAAATGTTACTACTTTGGTGAAAATCAATTTTTCTATCTAAAAATTTAACTATTCAGGTAGCAAAATTAACATTTTAGCTGAAAATCAGATTATTTTGATGTTAAGAATTAGATTTTTAAAATATGATGTAACCATTCTATTTTTGGAGGGAAAAAAATATATTTCTTTTTAAAATGAAAACTAACAGTTTTTAATGTTCATTTTTGGTAGAAAATTGATCTTTTCTTACTCAAAATTCAAGAATGTTGATGAAAATTTGTCTTTTTTAGTTGAAAATTCAACTATTCCGTTGAAAAGTCATATATATTGTTAAAATCGATTTTTTGGTAGAAAAATATTCGTTTTCTTTGAAATTTAATAATCTTGTTTCAAAATTCTTCTTTTCAGTTAAAAATTAAACTTTCACTTAAATATTTACCATTTTACTTTTAAATTAATCTTTTAGGTTAAAAAATAAAATTAATTGAAGTTGAAGATTCATCATTTCAAATAAAACTTCATTTCTTTGGTTGAAATGTGAGATATTCCATTGAAAACTTGTTTTTTCTTTGGTTGAAAAGTAATTTTTTGCCGAAATTGTTACTATTTTGTTGAAAATTTGTTTCGTTTTTGGTTGAAATTTTTTTTTTAACTGAAAATGTAACTATTGTTCCAATTGAATATTTTATAATTTTAGTTAAAAATTCATCACGTTGCTTCAACATTAATTTTTTGTCTACAAAATTTTTCTTTTTTGTTGAAAGTAATTTTTGAATTTAAAATTTAAGTTTTGATTTAAATTTTATATTTTTTGGTAAAAATTATTTTTTTTGTGTTGAAAATTCAAGTTTTAGTTGAAGATTAATTTTTTTTGGTTGAAAACTTATCTTTTTGGTTTAAGATTTAATTATTCCAGTTAAAGATGCATCATTTTAGTTGAAAATTCATCAGCTAGGTGGAAAATTGAAGTATTTTCTTCAAAATCCTTTTTTTCAAATTAATTCTTCAACTAAAAGTTTAACTATTCCATTTTTGTTAGAAATTGCTATTTTTGATTAAAAAATTCAAGTATTTGTTTCATAATTTATTTTGAAATTTCTTGCTCTGTTGTGTTAAAGGATGTTTAGAGTGAACGGCGTGACTTAAAATAAATTTTTGCGTTTAGCGGAAGATATTAATGTTTTACCGGGGATTTGAAATCGTCTGCCATTTCACCACCTTGGTTTAGATTAATTGAAGATTTATAAGAGACTTTATACTCATTAATAGGTGAGCGAGTAGTTGTAAAGGACGATAACCCTGTCTACAAACCAGCAGACCCAAAGGAATATTTTGCACCTTCCGGAATCAAGAGCCCTAAAAACACCCGGGTGAGTTACTAAGAAATTCACAAATTGCTGCTGCGGTCAAGATTATTTATCAAGATCATGTACCTCATAATTTCGTTTGATGTATAACGAATTAATTTACGTTTAAAATAGTTTATTTTTTAATTTTTCTTTTATTTGAATTATCGTTGAAATATATTAAATAAAGTCTTCTTTTGGGGGATGCTACAATTTTGGGTTTTTAATTTCAAAGTTACTATAAACCCGTCCTTTTTTTCTGTAAAGAATTTATTGTATCTCGTAAGCCTTTCTTGGAATCTGAATGTTCTTTGAGTAATAATTTTTAAAATACAGAACGCACAAGATCAAGAAAATCATATGGATATGGCAAAAGAAATCGCGATGCAAAGCACATTAAAGAAAGTTGACAAGGTATCAGAACCCAATCTTTCGAATGAGGTAACATTTTTTTCGAGAATTTCTAAATTAGTTTTAATTAAAAGTATCCACCAAATTTCAACTTATTCCCCAGGATCCTCTTTCGTCGACCCATGCAACAAAGGGTTCTTCCAACTCCGAGGAAATCGAAGTTCCCAGCAAAAATAAAATTGCTCACAAATTACTCTTCTCGTCAAGCGACAGTGAAGAGGATCAACAAAAAATCAACACACGCTCAGTATGTTGAATTTTGCATTATAAGAGAAATAAACTGTTCAATATTAGTTTCAAATTCTATAAAATCCTACTTTCATTTTTTTTTATTCCACAGAAGAGAAAGAGTCGGAAAAGTTTCGATTTTAACGAAAGCTCATCCAGGCGTGAGAAAAATGCCTATCGACAAAACGAGGTGATTTATTTTATTTTAGGGTTGCTACAGGTCAGGGAATGGCAGAGAAAACTTGAAAGAATCAGAGATTTTTCGATAAACTGAAGTTGAAGTTTATAAAATTCTGTACAACTGTTGTCCACTCTCTATCTTATTCCTCTCTTTGTGGCGTCTTTAAAGAATTCCTCTTTTTTTAAATCTGTTTTCAGGAAATTCCCCCTTCGAATTTTTTCGCGTCAATACAAATTGAATTAATAGAACCCATAAAAAAAATCAACTGTTTTTGGTTTAAAAAATTATTATTAGGTTCAAATTTGAATTATTTTGTTCATAATTTAACTATTTTGTTAAAACATCATATTTTTCCTAAAATTCAACCACTTGGTTAAAAGTTTAAAATTGCTTTATTTTTATTGTTGAAATTTTTTGTTTTAACTGAAAATTTAACTTTTCCATTTTTGTTTAAAACTCATCGTTTTTACTAGAAAATTGAATAATTGAGTTAAATTTTTTTTCTTCCTTGACAAAAAAATGTTTTCTGGATAAAAAGTCAACATCTGTTGTTCAAAATTTATCTTCAAGATGAATCCAACTGTTTTTGATTTTAAATTAAAATACTTCTTGGTGTAAATATCATCTTATTACATTTTTCATTGGGAATTTTTGTATAAAAATTAAAGTATTTAGGTAAAACTTGAAATACTTTTTTAAACATTCATTTCTTTGGTTTTATTGAAAATTCGTCTTTTTGTACAGAAAGTTCGTCCTTTTGGTTACAAATTTAAATGTTTGGTTGAAAGTTGAAAGCTTTGTTAAAAATTAATTTTATTAATTAAAGATTCGTCTCTTTGGTTGAAAATTTAATTATTTTGCTGAAAATTCTTGTTTGTCGAATATTCGTTTTTGTGTTGTAGGAAAATTATTTTTTTTACTGCAAATTTTACTGTTTATTTTTAGTTCAAAATGTATCGTTTTCAGTAGAAAATTAGTAGAAAAAAAATATTGGGTCACAAATTCATGTTTTCGGATGAGGGCAACTGTTTATGATTTAAAATTAAAATATTGTTTGTGGAAATATTATCTATTATATTTTTCAATATGAATTCATGTTTTTGGTTAAAACGTTGTTGGTTTTTGGTTGTAGTCAAATCTTTTTTGGTTGAAAATTCATGTTTGTGTTGATGATTCCACTGCCGTTTAAAGAATTTGTCTTTTTAAGTTTAGGATTCAACTGTTTGAATAAAAATATAACTGTTTTTGGTTAAAGTTGAATCTTTTTGGTTCAAAAATTCGACCATTTGGTTGCAAATTCAACCATTTTGTTGAAAAATCGACTCTATGGTTGAAATTTTAACAATTTTGTTGTAAATGCAAATATTTGGTCTAAAATCAATATTTTTTGTTTATGGAATGTATTTTTTGAGGTTAAAAGTCACTGTTTTTTAAAACATTAGTTTTTTACTTTGAAAATTCAACTTTTTCGTTGAAAAGGCGTCTATTTTGCTAAAAAATTAATCTTTTATTTTAAAATTCAACATATTTCGACTTGAAATCTTCAGCGTTTCATATTGAACTAAATATAGTAACAAATACACTAATTTTCTTTAAAAGAATTCGTTCCCCTATTGTCGTGAATTATCACACTATTTCCCATATTTTGCATTAACATTATTGATCTCCTAGGTGTAAGGTTTTTCTCTTACCAGTTTGTATCTGTAAGAAAAATCTAAGGGTAAACTGAAAAATTTATCTGGGAAAACTCAGGGAATTTAGAAGTCGGGATTTTATATTTTATTAAGTTATAAAAACCCTTTAAGCATATTAACATCTTTCGTTTTTTCAGAATCCTAAAACTTTTAATTCCTATGGATTGAGAAAGAGGCAAAAGATTGATCATAATGAAGTTGATTCTGATATCGAGAGTGATACGGATTCGAGTCCAAGTAAGAAACATGAGAAGAAAAAATTGTAAGCTATTAAAATATTTTATTTGGTTTTATAATTTGAAGTTTTTAGACTTTAAATTTTTTTCGAATTTCGAATTTTAAACACCAGGTATATATTTTTTTACATGTTACGAAGACCAGCAACCAGCAAGCCTTCTCAAATTCGTTGCATTTATAAGAAAAACGTTCCAGCCAAAGACGCCATGCTATCGGACGATCAGCTTTCAGTGGCGTGAATGTATATAGGGTTCGTAGATTATTTACATCGATAATTGTATAGTTTATTATATTAAAAGGGTCTGGTATCTGAAAATCAAGAGAATTATAAAAATTAACTCCAGATAGATTCACAATTCGAGATGTGTTACAATAAATTCTATCGGAAGTTATGCCTCACGATAAAATATAAAACTTTCGTAAAATATTAAGATGGATAATATAGTTGTTGCGTTTTTTGTTCCGTTGGAGACCTTGAATCATTGTTATTGTATAAATACTTGCGGTGCTCTATAAAAATAGAACCTCATTTTTTTATTTAACTTTAAGTATATATTTTTTTACTATACAGTGTATTTGAAATATGGACTACAACGAATTAAAGAAGTATAAGATAAATAATTTCATATTTATTTTATATTTTTAATTTTAAATATAACTATTAATTCCCAGCTAACGTGACAGAAGGAGAATGCTAATCTTGAATAGAAGCGTGTTTTCACACTTTAAATTTGTTTCTTGAAACCAAAAGTGTGACGAATTAAATTCGTTTTCAACCTGAGTGGATTTTTTTTAACGAGCGAATCCAATTTTGATGATACGCTAATTTTCAATTGTTTATGTTAAGATAAACAAATTTGAATCTTCCAAGCTAATGTCTTTTTTTAATACAGCATGCGCAAAGCACTTCAGAACAAAATAATATATCATTAAAATTAATTCGGAATGGTAAAATTTTATTTTAAAGTGCAATTAAAAATAAAACTAATGTACAATTGGGACTATAAGGTGTTTATTGTTCAAACGATTTCTTTTTAACATTTTTAAAACTTGATTAAATTTTATTCAATTTCACTTTTAATCGGACGATTAGCCATTCGTCGGATGACTCATTAATTTTTTAAGTGTTTAATTGTTTAAACAATTACTATTTAATTATAACTTTTTCTCACAAAATGTAGAAAACTATTCTTTAATTTGGTTAACTTTGTCGCTTACTATTAAATATCTACGTCATTCAGATATTATTATTTTTATTATATTATTTTGTTATATTATTATTATATATTGTGTTCTGAAATAAATGTTTGAATTTTACCTTATTCTTTAATGGAGTAATTTGTCCTTACCAAAGATTAATTATAGATTTTGATTTAAGATTAAAGTACATATATCGTTTCTCGTTAAGTATTTAAATGTTATAAAAAATTCTGTAAATAATTAATATTTGTTTAAACACTTTTTTCACATTGTTTATAAAAGGGCTATGTGCAGTAATTTCAGTAATAAAAAAGTAATAAAAAAATTGAGTAATAAACATCCTATAAGAATTACGTTTAATTTTGTCCTTCTGAAATTATTTCTTTAATATTTTCCCTTGAATCATCCCCGCAGACTGATCAGTATTGGTCCTACGAAAACTGATAGTTTTTCTTCATAAAAATTCAAAGCTAATCTTTAATAAATTGTTTAAGCAAATCGATAATGGCTTTAACAAAAAATTAATTAAGCAAATTCGAATGTTTCAGGAAATGATTTAGTAATACCTGATTGTCGTAGATATTTCATAATAAGCGACAATGTTAAACAAAAATTAAAAACTAGAGATTTCCACCTCTCTTTAAAATAAGTTTACAAGTTAATGATAATTAATTGTTTAAATCATTGGAACATTCTTGAGACAAAGATCATTATTTCTTCAATTAAATTTAAAAGGTTGTTTTCAATGAGCTAGTAGAAGTAAAAGTTAATTTAAAATTGTTTCAAACAATTCAAAGTAGTTTAAAAATGTAACATTAGTTTTAAAAAACTAACATTAGTTTAAAAAAAGTTGGGACACGTCCAAATTTTAAAGTAAATTAGTAGAAATTATTCGTTGGAGACTCCCCGATCAATTTTAGTTATCTCCCGCAAGCAAAGTTTAAACCCAGAAATGTGAATTTCAATTTTCCCCAAACAAAAATGTTAACATTTAAAACATGTTTTTTATACATTTTTCAAAGCATTACAACTTCCTCAAAAAAATTTGTTTTTAATTTTTCATATTACTTTCCCACCAAAAAACTGTTTGAAAAACATTCTCCATAATGGTTTCGCTTACAGGGAAATAGAAGACATAAACGAGTATTAAAAATATTTGTTGTGCTTCTTTCAAAAGGCAAACAATTTTTTTTTTGCTTAACTGAATTGATTTAATTGATGTATTTCAACTCCTTACGAAAGACCTACGTAAAAACTAACTGGAAAAATTGCGCATGGTTCCAAATACACATTTTTTGTAATTTGGTTTCGAAATATGTATCAAAAATAAGTTGAAATTGATATATTTACCGAAAAATTTTAACATATAAATATTGAAAAATACATTTTTTTTCAACTTTTTATATATTTTGAGCAAAAAATATGAACTTATGCGCCATTATGCGAAAATTCCAATATTACGCGATGAAAATAAAATTATGTTTTTTGATGCGACGTTTAATTTAGTATATTTAGCATGGAAACTTTATATACCATGGAAAGTTCCTAGCTGAACTTTATTTTGATACATAATGCGTTATGTACTTCGCATAAACGATGATTTAAAAATGATGTAATTTTTTAATAAAACGATAAAGGGTTTCATTTAATAAAAAAGGCTTAAATAAAGGATTCCAAATATTTATTATTATATAATATCACCGTATAGCCATTGTAAAAAATATATGAGAAGAGTGTATTTCAAAATACATTAAAAAACCCCAAATTGTGCCCAACATTATATTCCGTTTGCGAGCAAATAAATACAAAGGCGTTCAGTTTTGCGACTGAAATTTAACAAATTTCCAGGCGTAAAACCTGGTATTGTGATTTAAAAATTACGTGATGTAAAAGAGATCGAGAAGGATAATTTGCCAATGAAATATCCAAGAAATTTGATGGCTTAGACTTTAAAGAGCTAGTCTAAACCAATATAAAATACAAATTTATAATTCGTATACCGTGAAAATTTGAAGCATATCTGAATTTGTCCAGTTGTACGAAGAAGATACATATAATTATATATACAATCGGTTATATCTCCATTGGCTTTAGCTAAGCTTGGCATTGATTAAATTACAGCTGCGGCGATTTGTAATTTCATTAATTTAATCCCCACTCTGGCAATTAGATATTGCAGATGGTGATTCTGATTTCTAAACTTCCGTGTTGTTACATGCACCATAACATTATTTTACAGCAGTTTTGCACCAAGAGTTATCGATTTTCGTCGATACTTAAAATAGCGAGAATTGCTATATTTAATGAGCAAGAGAAAGGAAAATCAAATATTGAATGATGAGACGCTATCAAATTTTCTGAAACTTGCAGTTTTGCTTCCGACAGTTCTTAAATAATAACGACTAGAAATAATCAACAAAAAGTCTGAAAGAGCCAAAAACAGTTTTCCAATTCCAATGGAAACGCTGCTTCCACCAAGTTTGGGATATTAAAAAATTCCTCTTCGTCCTGCTTTTTAAATTCCATTCTCCAATAGCACAGAATGTTGAAACAAATTCTCATCTACATGTTTGATTACACAACTTGTAGTCTACAAAATAAGAGTCCTAAAGAGCTTCTAGGAGAATTATAATATTCTGAAGAATACGTTTTCTTATTGCGAACCATAGGATATATTAAAGTCTCCAAATAATAAGGTCCTATTTTGGAACCGTCTCGAGAATTCCCGTCGGTTGGACAAGTCGATATTAAAAACTTGGCTTGATCTCTAAAATACTCTTGGGAGTCTTGAAAATCTATGACAAAAAAGCGTTGGAGAGGACGCCTTGTTGTTAGCTTTCGTCGTAAAGCGGTGTTCCGTCTCCACTTGGCGACATACTCCGTGGACTAGAACTTGTCAAGGGAGTAGCGCTCCGGGGCGATTTGTACGGCAGAGTCCGGAACTTCTCACGAGAGGAGCCAATCGTGAAAGGATTGTCGTCCTCGGGTTCCTCGGCTCGTTGTCTATCCCTCGAAGAGCCAATTGTAAAGGGATTGTCATCAAAGGGCGGAGGACTTTTTTCCCTCGGAGGACCAGCGTTAAACTTGCCACTTCTGCCACGTGGACTTTGGCTGTACTTGGGCGATCTGCCGCGATTCATGGGATATGAAGGAGACCTTCCTCGAGAGATGCCCATCGAATATGAGGGCGACTTTCCTCGTGATTGACCCGGTGAATAAAAAGGCGATTTTCCTCGAGGATTCGTTGGATATGTTGCTGTCTTTTCTCGAGAAGAACCGATTGAAAATGGATTGTCATCAAAGGATTGCTTCGGCGTGTTGTCCCGAGAGGATCCTATTGTGAAAGGATTGTCGTCCGGATTAAAGTGGCGGCTCTCATCACTCTCGTATCGACGTGGTGTTTTCCTGACATCGTCGAACCTTGGAGTATTGCCACTGTAACAAATAATTGGATTTTTTTCATTTCTATTACTTGGGAAAACCTGGAAATCAGGGAACAGTGGAAAAGTCAGGGATTTTAAAGAAAAAAAATTGCACAAAAGGCAGGGAATTTCGGTAAGAAGCACTTTAAGGGGGGAATTCCGTGTAGCGGGTCCAAAAAAATTTTTTTTCCTAAACGATAGCTTGGCATCCTAAAAACATACAGTAAAAATCCCAGAGCCGCGGATAAGCTCCTTATCCCCGAAACAGAGTAGGGCCATGATCCAAACCACATAATGTCTAGCCACGCGTAAGTAAAAAAAAATCGCAGCCAATCAGTAATACCGAAAACATCAGATTTCGGAAAGAAACCAGCTCCACGAAGAAGAAGAAGAAGAACAAGAAGAAGTGGGCTTAATGTACATGATGTTTTTATCGGTTTCTCATTTTTCTAAATTGCCCGATTCATAGCTCAAAAAGTATTTGACCGACCAACTTGAAGTTGCGTATATAGATTGCTGAAGTGTGTAATTTGCCGGTGCACCCCACATGAAATTGACATACACTCAACTTCCAGTTAAGTCAAAGCTCAGTTATGTCAGCGATCAGATATATCAAAACGCACCGCCGATTTATTTCACATTTTACATCCCCTCCACTTAGAAACACATGACACTTAGCAGCACAGACAGAGATACACACAGCACACGTATAAAGCGCACTCGTTCATCTTCTCCGCCCCAATAGACACTGGTGGGGTTAAGGGGAATTTGACGTAACTAAACTGTTTTAATTTCAAAGGCTTTGACTTAACTGGAAGTTGAGTGTAAATGATTTCAACCATTTTTTGGTAAACATCAGAGCTTTTCTTAAATGGTAGCCATTTTGTGAAATATTCATATTTTTTTAACTTTGTTGGTTCACCGACTAACTAACTCTCACTCATGTGAGAGGATTTAGAAATCGGGCAAATTGACCTATCGAATTTGGACATGTCGGACATCCGCCTTTATAAATAAAAATATTAATTATATATCAGGATGAAATGCATTTTTTTATACTTCAAGAGTTTCATCAATAAACCACAAAATTTTTCGAAAGATTCGTTATTTTTTTCATCCCCAAAAATACCCTAATTTCCAGACTGAGACACGGGATTCCCACCTTAAGTGACTGTCACAATTCTCAAATCACTTTTTAGTCACATTATTAAGATAAAGTCACTATATTCACTTTTTAAAATTAAAATATCACTTTGGTCACCTTTCTTTCAATAAATTAATCCATGGCTTAACCACAGAATATTGTAAAAAAATTAATAGATTTCAATCATTTGAAGGGTTTTCGAAGGATTTTAAAGATTTTAGTGTATTTTTTTAATTCAAAGGAGTTTTCAAACAACTGACAGTGTCGAAGGATTTCGAAAAATTCCAAAGGGTTATAAATATTTTATTTTTAAAGTTTACAAGGATTTTTTATTAAAATACAATAATCTGAAGGTATTCCAAAGAATTAAAGAATTTTAAAAATTAGGATATTTTAAAAGACTTCCAAGAATTTTCAACTGATTTCACTATTGCAAGGAATTTAAAAGACAGCACGGTATTTTTAAAAATTCCAAGTATTTTTTAATAGCTTTAAACAATTTCAATAGATTCAAAACAGTTTAAAATAACTCATGATATTTTCAATAGATTTTTCAATCATTTGAAGTGATTCCAAAGGATTCTTAAGATTTTCGGGTATTTTTAAAAATTCCAACTAATTTTCAAGAGCTGAAAAAAATAAATGATTTGAAATATTCTATGTTATTTTATAAGACTCCAATGAATTTTCAATAAAATTCAATCATTTGAAGGTATTTCAAATATTTTAAGAATTAGACCATTTTTTCAAGGGATTTTCAACAGATTTGAAAGAATTTTAAATAACTCATGATACTTTCAATAGATCATAATCATAGATTAATCATTATTTTATTTAATCAGTGATTCCAATAGATTTAAACAATTTTAAGGTATTTTTTTATAATCTTTCCAAGGATTTCAATAATTTTTCTAGCATTTCAGGAAATATTAAATTTTATATAATTACATGAGATTTTATAATATTTCAAAAGATTAAAGGAATTTTTAATTGATTTCAATAATTTGAAGGGTTTTCAAAGAATTTTAGGATATTTTTAAGTTTTTTTTTTAAATTGCAAGGGACTTCAAAATATTTCAAAGGATTTAAATACCTTCGGGTATTTTTAATTGACTTCAATAATTTTAAGGGATTCCAAAGAATTTGAAAGATTTTTGGGGTATTTTTAAAAGTTCCAATGGAATTTTTAAGCATTTTAAAATGTTTTGAGGTATGCTCAATTGAAATCAGTAATTTAATAGGAATCTACAGAATACTACACATTTTAGGGTATTTTAAAAGATTCCAAAGCATTTTTAAGAGCTTGAAAAAATTTCAAAAGTTTTTAAAGTATTTCAAAGACTTGAAACATTTTAGGGAATTTTAAAAGATTTCAATCATTTGAATGAGTTTCAAAGGATTTAAAATATTTTAGGGTACTTTTAAAGATTTTAAGGTATTTTTAAAAGATTACAAAAATTTGAAGGAATTTCCAAGGATTTCAATTATGTTATTAAATTTTAAAACCTCTCGAAGTATTTTAAGACATTTTCCAGAATTTCAGGAAATATCAAATCCCATGTAACCACATGAGATTTTATAATATTTTAATGGATTTCATAAAATTTATGCACAAGAATAAAGGGATTCCATAGGACTTTCAAATGTTTTAAAATATTACTAAATATTTGAAATAATTTTAAAAACTGGGATATTCTCAAAAGTTTTTCAAAATTGCAAAGGATTTCAACAGATTTTAAATGATTTGAAATATTTCAGTGTATTTTTAAAAGGTTTCAATAACTGGAAGTGATTCCAAAGAATGTTTTAAAGATTTGTGGCGTCTTTTTAAAAATTCCAATGAATTTTCAAGAGCATAAAAAAGTTTCGAGAAATATCAAAATATTTCGAAGAGTTTACAATATTTTTGGGAATTTAAAAATGTTTCGAGGAATTTTTAATTGATCTTAATAATTTGAAGGATTTTTAAAAGATTTCAAATATTGTAGAATACTTTAAAATATTTCAAGGGGGGGGGGGGGATCAGGGAATTTAAAAAATGAAGTTTTGCGGCTACCCTGTTATAACAGGGTGGAGGTCTGGCGTTTGATTCCCAATTCCCGGTTTTCCCCGTTCAATTAAAAGTAAAATATTCATGTTTGCTTCAAAAGTATAACATTTGTTTTAATTTATCACGTTCACTCTAAACGTACTTTAACACATCAGAGCGAAAATTTTCAAAATAACTGAATTTTAAAAAACAAATTCTTGAATTTTCCACTAAAAACTATTAATTAAAAAAATGAAAAAGCTAAACCTTCAGTTTAAAAAATATTTAGACAAAAAAATTTACTTCAAAAGAAAAAGATAATTCTCAAAATTCGAGCGGAATAAGTTGAATGTTTTAAATTAAAAAATTACATTAAAAAAAACTGCAAAAACAATGGTAAATCTTGGACTAGAATACTTTAATTTGTCAATTTTCAGCCAAATAGTTGAAATTTCTTTGAAAAAAGACACATTTTTAATTTAAGATCGAACAGAAACCTATTTTCTTATGAACAAATTTTGTATGGTAAAAAAGCGTGAAATATATTTACAATTAAAAAACAGACTTGCAAACTACCTTACTTTTCGGCTCACTAGAGACCAAAATAACAATTGAAAAAAGAGGGAGAAAATATATTTGCAACCAAAAAGAGAATAATTCAATTTTTTACTGTAATAGTTACATTTTTAGATAAAAAAAATGATTTGTAACAAGGTAGTTAAATTTTCAATCAGATATGAATTTTCAATTAAAATGATTAATCTTCAATTACAAAATTAATGTTTAATAAATGATTTTAAATTTTAACCAAGTTATTAAATTTTTAAATAAGTAACGACTGTAGATAAAGTAGAAATCACTTTTCCAAATTGGCCAAAATGATTTAAATAATGAAAACTTGCATTGTACTGCCTTGAGAAGTAAATTTTCGGTTTTTTAATAAAAATCCTGGTTTTTCCCCGGCCAATAAAATTCCCGGTTTCCCGGTCAAGTCGCCACCCTGCCTTGTTATTATTTTAATACTTACGATGGTTTATTTGGACCAGTTTGTCGAGCCCAGGCCATCGCAGCTTTTTTCCAGTCCATGTTATTTCCGGTCGAAGTATTCATGGGAGGTGTGGGTCTGTGAGAAAGACTAGGACTGCTGTCATGAACAGGTGGAATTACTACGGGGGCGGGATGCAAGAATGGAGTTTGGGGAGTTCGATAAGGCGTCATCGCCTGGAAGGGAGTTTGTCCCGAGGGAGTGTAAGGTGTATTTGGATAGGTGTGAACTCCACTGTAACTAGCTGCAGCTCCTGGAGTATGGGGCTGATAATGTAACTTCTGATTCGCCACTTGTGAGAGCGAATTCAGAATATGGTGTGGCATAGTTTGAGCAACTCTCTGAATGGCTTCTTGGTTCATTCCTAAAAGAAAAAAGCATAAATAATCGGTATTAAATATTGAGTATTTGAATGTTTTGTTTTATTTTTTAAGAAACCCCCAATTTTTTCTTTAAAGTTATATAACTTTTGACCTGATTGAGATATTTCAGATTTGATTCCAGAAAAATTAGCGGTGATTTTTTTTTAAATTCTACAAGTCGATTTTCTCAAAAAAACCCACACTTATATTCT
>JAAAKG020189443.1:3260-24840 GCA_010014905.2 Druon quercuslanigerum | reverse complement strand
CAAGATTTTGAAAAAATATGTTGAAGCTTTTTTAGGATGTTTAAACTCTTTAAAATGAAAATAATTGAACTTCTAATTTAAGCAGTTTTCATTTAAAAAAAAACGATTTTCAATGTTTCTAGCTTAAAATTGCTTAAAGTAATATAACTTTGAAAATTTTTAATTTCATTCATTGATTATTTAATGTTCATGATAACGTGGATTTATGTTTTTGGGACTGAATTTGAATCTTTGAACTCTATAATATATAAAAGTTAAAAATTCTCAATTTTTCTGTTTGTCTGCATTTAATTTAAAATGGCTTCATTGAAAGGTATTGGTACCTAATTTCCAATTTATACTTGTAAATTATTGAGCATTTGAATATAAAATTTGTGAATTAAAAAACTTTTATATTTCAATTTCAAATAATTTAAAATTCAAGAGTTTCACTTGGCGTGCTTCAATTTTTGGTGTATTTTTTATTACTTTAAATGGAAAAATGTTTAGCTTTAGAGTTCGATTTTTTTTTTTATTTTACTGGCCCTGAAAAATTTTTGCGAACCGGGAGATGACCGGTAATTTTTTTCTTTGATTGAAACGGCCACCCTGAATATGAAAAAAATATTTTCAAAGCCTAAGTGATAATTTAAATAACCGAAAAAAATACTAGACAAAAAAAACGTAGACAATTGGAAAAAATCGGAATATTCTTCGTTACGAATTCATCTTTCGTTCTTTTTCGAAAACGTATATTTTTTGGATGAAAATTCAACTGTTTGATTAAAAATTTATGTTTTGAATTAGAAACTAAACCAGTTGGTTACAAATTTTTGTACAGTGTGAAAAATTTGACTTTTTTGTAGAAAATTAATCCTTAGGTGTTAAAATTCATCTTTTTGATGTAAATTTGAATTATTTTGTTGAAAATTGATATTTGTAATTAAAAATTAAACTAGTTATTGAAAATTTATTTACTAGTTATTTAATTTATTTATTCTAGTTAAAGGTTCGTCCTTTTCATTGAAAATTCATAATTTTAGTTAGAAATTCATATATTTGATACAAAATAATATGTTTATATAATTTGACTATTCAATTTTTAGTTGAAATTTTTAAAATCTTTTTTTTATATGAAAATTCATGTATTTTGTTCAAAATTCGTCTTTTTTGTTCAATTTTGCCTGGTAGAAAATTCACCTTTTTTATTGAAAATTTGTATTTTATAGTTGAACATTCAACTATTTTAGTAGAAAATTCAACGATTTGGTGTCAATTTGAAATTTTATCAGTTTTTTGAAAATTCAGCTATTATGTTGAAAATTCATCTCTTTTCGGTAGAAAATTAACCTGTATTTTTCAATTAATTAATAATAATAATAATTAATTAATTTTTCTATGTCCAATTTCACTATTGGAAAATTCGTTTTCCTTTTTTTGTTGTTGAAAATTATTGACGATTTTGTTGGAAATTGAATTATTTTTTTGAGAAATTAAGTACTTTCTAGAAACATACCTTTTTTGTTGCCAATTCGTCTTCTTTTTGCAGAAAATAGTTTTTTTAAATTAAAATGTAACCGTTACATTTTTTGGCTAAAATTTTATCTTTTTCAATTGAAAATTCAAAGATTTCATTAAAATTGAAACTAATTTGGCAGAAAATCCAACTTTTTGGTGGCGGATTAAACTATTTTGTTACAAATTCTTCTTCGGTTTAATTTAACTGGTAGCATATTCATTTTTTATTGAAAATTAATTTCTTAAACTTATAATGTAAATATTTCTTTTTTGGTTGAAAACTTATCTTTTTTCGTTGCCAACTTATTTTTCTTCGTTGAAAATTCAACTATTTTAGTAGAAAATGAATTTTTAATTAAAATTATGAATCTTAAAGAAAAAGAATTTTCAACAAAGCGGTTGAATATTAAAATAAGGGGGTCAATTTTCAACCAAAAAAGATTAATTTTGTGAAAAATATATGAATTTACATATAATTAAATTTCCAACAAAAATTGGTATAATTACATTTTCATCCAGAACATTAATTAAAATTAAAAAATGCAAAAAATTGTAATTTTTACCAGAAAAAAAATTTTCAACGAAGAAGATTGAGTTTATATAAGAATAATGGATTTTTAATTTTTAACCTTATAATGTAATTTGAAACCAAAAAAATTAAATTCTAAATTTAATTATTGTATTAAAAAGTCCTCTTTTTTAAACAAATTTTTTCAGCTGCTGTGATCACTTTTTTTTAATTACTTCATTTTTTGTTGAAAATTAAGTTTTTAACTGAAAATTTATTTTTTACATTTTTTTGGTTGAAAAATCAATTATTTCATTGATTGTTGAACTATTATTTTTAAATTTTGGTAAAAATTCTGTTTCTTTTGTTTGGTAAGATTTAATTTTCTTCATTGCAAATGTAATTGTAAATATTACATTTTCTATTAAAAATAAACACCCTGGGATGAAAAATAAAAGTATTTTTATGAAAATTAATTTCATTCGTTGAAAAGGAATATTGTCTGTTTGAAAATCGAACTGTTTTGTAGAAAGTTCTTCTCTTTAGTTGAAAAATTGTGCTTTTTGATTTATAAACGTGAAACTAGTAAAGATTTAATTTATTTGGTTTCAGATTCATAAGTTTAGTTGAAAAATTATCTTTTTGTTTGAAAGTAACTACTTTATTTTTTTACAATTGTAATTAAATTTTTATAACCAATTTTTTTAGGGTTTATCTCTCGTTCAAAATTTAACTGAAAATATAGATTTTTCACTTTTGGTGGAAAATGTATGTTTTTTAGTTGAGAATTCGTCATTTTTGTTAGAAAAATAATATTAGTGGTTAAAGATTTATTTTTCAAATAAATTTAAATTAACTTTTAACCAAGTAATTTTATTTTCAACCAAAAATATAAAATAATTACAAAATGGATCAATATTTAATTGCAATGCTTGGATTCTTAAGCATAAAAATGAATTTTCAAAGTAGACGATTAGTTGTTGATCAGGAAGATTAATTTTCTACCAAGAAAGATTATTTTCTAAAAAAATATACGAATTTGTAACAAAAAAGTTGTATTTTCAACTAAACAAAGATCTAGTTTTAACTAAAAATGGAATAAAAGTTTCATTTTTACCAAAAAGACGAACTTTACAGACAATTAAATACAAGAATTTTCAACTGAAATGATGAATCTTTAACTGAAATAGTAGATTGCATTTTGAGACAATTATTTGATATTTCAATAAAAAAAGTGGCAATTTAGAGTATTTATACCAAAAAGAGGACTTAAAAATGATGAAGCTGCAACTAAAACATGAATTTTTACCTCATTAGATTAACTTTGAACCAAAAATAAAAGATTTCAACTCAAAAATATTAAGTTTGTACCAAAAAGACGAATATCTAACAAAATATTTAATTTTCAACCAAAAGATTTCATCCGAATTATCACAGTTTCAAGCCCAAAGATTTTTATAATTTTTATCCAAAAAGCTGCATTTTTAACCAAAAAAGAGGAAATGTCAACGATAAAGATTAATTTTGCACTAGAAAAGACGAATTTTCAACAAAATACATGAATTCTTAAACAGAAAAGATAAATTCTTAATTCTAAATATCAACTTTCAACTAAAAATCGAATAGTTACAATTACATTTGCAGCGAAGATAATTAATTCTTAACAAACAAAAGAAATAGAACTTTTAAAAAAATTTCAAGAGTGTATTAATTAAGCCTAAAAAACCCTACATCGATATCATTATTAAAATCTCAGAAAAAAATGTACAAAAATAGCTTGTTTTTCGAGAGTTTTAAAGTAGAATAGTGCCTTAATGGTCCGGGAATTTCGAAAATAAAAATCACGTTTTTCGGCCGCTCTTTGAAATGAAACATATATTCGTATATATACGATTTTGTCTGTTTCAGGTTCGGAAAAATGGCACAGTGGAGCGTCGATCGCCGAGACATGGAAAACATGCGTATCACCAAGGACGGTGAGAACGCGATGAAGGTGGTGATCGAGGGCGAGGAGCGGATCGCCCGGTTGGGTTACGATTCCCCTCCCCCTGGTCACTATCCCGAGTCGCTTCTCACCCAAGGACCCCGTGGTCTCGAATGCTGGGACGACGTTCGCGTCCGTTACGACTATTACAAAGCGCGAGGTTATCTCCGGGACTTGAGCCTGGACGATTACGTCAAGTGGGAGGAGTGGTGGTACAAATATCAGGAATGGTTGGAAGCTGAGCGTTACTACGAACAATGGGCCTCGAGTCGAGCGGCCGGTGGAGGCGGCGGTGGCCGCAAGAGGCGCGGCAGGCGAAATAATGCTAATCATTGAGGAATAGCGGTAACGGCAGATAATGATATCCACTTAACGATGCATCTCCTCTAATTATGTTGCACAGATTCAGTGTAATTTTTTTATTGGACGCTCAGAGACGAAATATTCTCAATGCATTTGGTATCTGCGATTCTGCGGACGCGAGAGACCAATGTAAGTCATGAGAAAAGTAAGAATCAAATGTGGCGCCTCCTAGTGAAGCCTGTACTAAGTTCTTGGAACTTTTTATAGATTAGCCAGTGAGCTCAAAGATTTTCTTTGGCGAGGTTCTGCATTTAGGCTTATTATATATTTCATCTGTGCGCCCAGTGAAAAAACTGGTATGACAAGAGTGAAGTGATTCACTTAAATTTCAAATAGATTCATACCTTAATGGATCGATAATACTAAAAAATCAAATAATATCCTAACGGTATATGAAGAAAAAAAAGAGAAAAGTCCTGAAAGTACAAGAGATGCTTAATAATTTGGTGGATTGAGTTTTTTTTTTTTTAATGGTTGTTGCGGAAAGTTAACAACTGTATATGAATATAAGAGATATGTATGCAATCTATGGGTATATTATATTATATATCTATATCACAATAAAGAATATTGTTGCGCTGTCGAGAAAACATTTTAGTTTTGACGCGACAAAAGTCAGCGAGAACGCTTTTAATGAATTTACGTAACCTTATTACGTCGGGGCGGTTAGAGCTGATCAAATTTGTATGCACGCTTAGAATTTCGAAACGTTTTACGAAAAGGAAGCAGACGGTAGTATGTGATACGGGCACAAATTATAATCACACTTCGATTTTGTCGAAATTTTTTTCCCTCTTTGTTCTTCTCTTATTTTTTTAAATTATTCACAATTAATTGTAATACTTTAAGATCCTTTTTTCATTTTGGACGAGAGTTTTGTGTAGGATTTGATGATCCCTTAAGACATCGCGAAAACAGTGACAAATGTGAAATATAATGTACATGACAAAAGATTCAGTGCTATTTCATTCTCATCGACCCCCACCCTATTTTAGAATAACTTACACTTATGTTTAAATATGCAAAATTTAAAAATAAAGCTTGCTAAGAATTTATTTAATTCAGATGAGAACAATAGTAACTAAAGGATTGAAACATCGCGAAAAATCCAAATTTTTTAATAGAAACTTTGCTAGTTTATAATATTACAGGAAATTTTTTAAACTTGGAAATCTTGAAATTCTCACGAGAAACTTGAATTTAAATTTTTGTTTTACTTCTAAAATAGTTTTCGAGTATACACCACATTTCAAAAAGTTGCAAAATAATTCTAAAGATTTCAAAGCTTTTTTAATATTTAAAAAGATTTTGAAAATTTCAGAAAGTGTTAACGCATTTCAAATATTTAAAGGATACAATGATTTAAAAAAGGCATGTGGATAAGATTTTAAAGATTTCACAAGGATGTGTAATTTCGGTGCATGGCTTAATTCAAAATTAAATATAGATCTTGGCAAATTTCGAACAAAAAATTTAGGAGCTTTTTAAGAATTTTGAAAAGCTTCAGAAGAATAAATCAAATTTCCTAAAAAATTAAAAATTATTTTATATTTTGAAAACTTAGTTTTGAGAGAATGTTTAAAAAAATTAAGAAAGATTTAAAGAATTATCAAAAACGAATGCGGAAGTTTATAAGGAAATTTATTCAATTTGACAGCTTGGTCGCTGGATCGGCAATTTTACAATTTAAAAAAATCTCACTTTAGATATGGATTTAGCGACTATTTGATTTCAGCGAACCCAAAATTCTAAGTATCACCAATTTTATCCAGGCACAAACATTTCTAATATTTAATGTCCACCATATTGGATCTATCATTTTTAAATTTGACTATCGAACTTTAGATATGGATTCAGTGACTATTTGGGTTCAGCGACCCCAAAAAACTAAGCATCACCTATTTTATCCAGATTCAAAATTTTTAAATATTTAATGCTCGCCATATTGGATCTTCTTTTTTGAAATTTGACAATACAACTTTAGATGTGGATTTAGCGACTATTTGGATTCAGCGAATCTAAAATTTTGATTATCACCAATTTTATCCAGACTCAAAACATTTTTAAAATTTAATGCGCACCATATTGGATCTTCCTTATTTAAATCTGACAATCCAACTTCAGATATGGATTCAACCACTATATGGATTCAGCGACCCCAAAAACCTAATTGTCACCAATTTTATCAACATTCAAAATTTTTTAATATTTAATGTCTGCCATTTTGAAATTTGACAATCCAACTTTAGAGGTGGATTCAGCGACCCCAAAAATATAAGTGTCATCAATTTTACCCAGATTCAAAATTTTTTAAGTATTTAATGTCCACCATATTGGATCTGTTATTTTGAAATTTGACAATTCAACTTTAGATGCGGATTCAGCGACCCAAAAAACCTAAGTATCACCAATTTTATCCAGATTTAAACATTTTAAATATTTAATTGCCACCATATTGTATCTGTCATTTTGAAATTTGCAAATCCAGATTTAGATATGGATTCAGCGACCACAAAAATGTTGAAACTGCAAACAGTACCTGATTTGAAGTTTTTCTCGAAAACATTTTTGGCGCAATACATTATTTTTCCCCTGACTGAAGGGGTTAAGAAAGATAATTTCTTATTTTTAACATTTTTATTGAGATGGAATTATAGCTTTCAATTTTTTCTGATTTGGAAGATCTTTTTTTGGTTTTTATCATTTTTTTTAATTGGAAGAGATAAAAACTTTTTTTGTCAATTGGAAGAATTCAAGGTAAATTTTCTCGCAATTTTATCCTGAATTGGAAAGGGGAAATTTTTACCGTAAAATTTTGTTTATAGTTAGAAGGAGGGAAATACTGGTTTTAATTTTTTTTCTTTTTTGAGTTGAAATATTTTGAAGATTTTTATTGTGTTTCAAGGGAGATAAATTCAATTATAATTATTTTAAGAATTGAAAAGAGGCTAATTTTGGTCTTTTTGGCATTTTTATTGAGTTGAAGGTCAATTTTTATTTTCAATATTTTATGAATTGCTAGAAGGAGCGTTTTTTAATTTCAACATTTTCATTGAGATAGAATGGTCGAAATTTCGGTTTTCATTTTTTTTTTTTTTTATTAGAAGAAGTCCTTCTTTTGTGAATTGGAAGAAGCCATTTTTTTCTTTTTTAAATTTTGAGTTGGGGGAAGAATTTTTTTCAATGTTATTCTGAATTGGGAGAGGCAAAATTTTTCGGAAGGGGGTAACATCGCTTTTCCATTTTTTTTTTTTTTTAAGTAGAAGAGGGAAAATTTTCTATTTACAAGATGTTTATTTAGTTGTAAGGGGGAAAACTGTAGTTATTAATTATTTTTCTGAATTGGGAAGAGATTCATTTTTGTATTTTTGTCATATCTACTAAATACTAAATTAAAAGGGACATTTTATATTTTCCATGTTTTTCCTAAATTGAAAGAGGCTAGTTTTTTATTTTTTAACATTTTCATTAAGTTACAATTGAGGAAATTTCGGTTATAAAGTTTTTCTAAACTTGATTCTATTCTGGGCACAACCTCGGAGTCTTTCTGAATTGGAAGAAGCCAGTTTTTTTGCAAGTTTTCTTTAGTTAAGGCCACTTTTTATTTTCAATTTTTTATGAATGGTTAGAAGGATAATTTCTTATTTTTAAAATTTATATGTAGATGAAAGGGATAACAATTTTCTTTTTGGAATTGTAAGAGGCGATTTTTTCTTTTCAACATTTTAATTGAATTTAAGGAAAATAAATTTTCCAAATTTTTTTCTGAATCGGAAGAGAAATTTTTAATTTTTTTTTTCAATTAGTAAGGGGCAAAAAGTTGGTTCTCAATTTACCTAAATTGGAAGGCGAATTTTTTTTATTTTCATGATTTTTATAAAACTGAAAAAGAGAAAACTGTTTTTATTAACTATTTTTCTGAATTGAAAGAAGCAATTTCTCCCTTTTATTATTTTTATTAAGTTCAAGTTGGAATGTTTTACCTTCAAGAAGAAAAATTATTTATTTTTTAACAATTTTATTGGGTTGGAAAGGATGAAATTTCGGATTCAGTATTGGCACCTTTTTTCAAATTTCAGTCGTCAATTCTTTTCTGAATTGAAGAGGGACATTTTTTTATTGTCCAAATTTCAAAAAGGCTCTTTTTTTTCTTTTTAGGAATTTTGTTGACTTAAAAAGCGGATCTTTTTATGTTCAATTTTTTTTAAATTCCTGGAAAATAATATAAAAAATAAATATATTTTTTTCTCATTAAAATCGGCAAAGTACTAGAAAAATTACCCAATCTTTTCCTCATTAATTGTAAGTCGGCACTTTCACAGGATTTCATTAATCTCCTTTTTTTTTTTAACTTTTTTGAATACATTCTTTTTCACCTCATAATTATTTTGTTCTTTATAAATAATTAACAACAATCCCTATAGTTTGTAAAATTGAAAACACTAAATTTAGTTAATAAATAACTCTGATTTTATTGTAAAAATGAGATGAAATTCAAAAGAGTTGCATTATTAAAGGTTATATAACAAGGAACTTAATTTGTTTTATAGATTAAGATTTACGCCTTTCCTTTCTTCTGCGCCAGTTGAAACGATTGTTGTAACTTCTCCAAAGTTTCGCGATGAGTCTCTTGTTTTTTATCCAGAGTTGAAATCAACTCGTCTGTACGTTTTCTGCAAAAACAAAAAATATATTTTTTTGTTCTTCATTAGATTCTTGAACTTTAAACTCGATAAGAAGAACAAGCCTCAAACTCATTTTAAGAAATCGAAAATAGTCTGTCACAGAGTGTCTATTCAAATCCTGGAAAAAAATTCCCTGAAAATTCCAGATTTTTTCCAGATATCTAAAGTTTTTTTCAGATATAATTTTTCATAGTATGGAGCTACACATTTTTATTTTGTTTTATATTTCAAATTCAGTGTATATTTAGGTGAAATAAATGTATTTTTAAATGCAATTTAAAAAGCTTTAAATTCTTAACTTATCCAGTAAAAATATTTTGCGTTTCTAACAAAAAAAGATGAATTTGTCACCAAAGAATTAAATTTGGAATTAAAAAAGACCAGTTTTCAACCAAAAACAGGATCACCGAATTTGCAGTTAAAAATTAATTTTGCAACTTAAAAAATGTTAACTAAAGTGACGCGTCTTCTATTAAAATAATTAACTGGACTAGATGAATTTTAAACCAACAAGAACAATTTTTAACAAAAGAGTCTTATTTTCAAACAAGAAGTTCAATTTTAACTGAAATGATAATAATTTAACTGGAATATCTGAATTAAAAAAAATCTTTTTTACATACAAAAAAAAGACCATTCTTTAACAAAATAATTGAATTTAAAATATTAAAATTTAAAAAAAAAATAAATGTTGGACCATATAGTTGAATTTGGAAGTCAAAAAATAGTTTTTAACGATAAAAGGAAGATAAATATTCCACAAAAATAAAAATTAATTTTTGACTTAAATGATGAATAAAAATACTTAAACTAAAAAAAAAGATTCATTTTCTACCAAAACAGACCATTCTTCAACAAAATAGTTAAATTTTCAAACAAAAAGATTAATTTTTAAAGAAACAAAAATAAATGTTAAACTAAAAAAATAAATTCTAAACAATATAGTTCAACTTAAGGGTAAAAAATAGTTTTTAACAAGCAATGGAAGTTAAATATTTCACCAAGAAACAAAATAATTTGAAACTAAAATGATAAACATTTAACTAGAATACTTAAACCAAGAAAAGGAATTCATTTTCTAAAAAAAGAGCATTTTTCAAAAAAATTGATGATTTTTGAACCTTAAATATTGAATATTTAACTAGAATACTTCAGTTTCCAAAGAAAAAGATTAATGTTTAAGGAAAGAAAATTAATTTTAAACTAAAAAAAAAAAAAATCTGAACCATATAGTTGAATTTAGAAGTAAAAAAAATAGTTTTTAACAAAAAACGTCAGTTAAATATTTAGTTCAAAATTATTCCACAAAATAAAAATTAATTCTTAAATAAAATGATAAATAAAAATACCTGAATTTAAAAAAAAAATATTTATTTTCCACCAACAGAAGACCATTCTTCGAAAAAATAGTTGAATTTTTAAGAAAATAATTGAATTTTCAACTACAAAATTAAATATTTAATTAGAACACTTGAATTTTCTAAAAAAAAGATTAATTTTTAAAAAAACAAAAATTAATGTTGAACTAAAAAAATAAATTGGAATTTGGAAGTAAAAAATAGTTTTTAACAAACAATGGAAGTTAAATATTCCACCAAGATACAAATTAATTTTGAAATAAAATGATAAATACATATTTAACTGAAACACTTGAACTAAAAAAAAAAGGATTTATTTTTTACAAAACAATACCATTTTTCAACAAAATATATGAATTTTCAACTTTAAAATTGAACATTTAACTAAAATACTTGAATTTTCAAACAAAAGGTTAATTTTTCAGGAAAGAAAATTATTCTTGAATTAAAATAATAAATTCTGAACCATATAGTTGAACTTAGAAGCAAAAATAGTTTTTTAACAAAAAACAGCAGTTAAGTATTTAGTTAAAAACTATTACACAAAATAATAATTAATTTTTAACTAAAATGATAAATAAAAATACCTAAATTAGAAAAAAAAAGATTCATTTTCTATAAAAAAGACCATTCTTCAAAAAAATAGTTAAATTTTCAAAAAAATAATTGAATTTTCAACTGAAAAAGTGGAATATTTAATTAGAACACTTGATTTTCCAAACAAAAAGATTAAATTTTAAAGAAACAAAAATTAATGTTGAACTAAAAAAATAAATTCTAAACAATATAGTTGAATTTAAAAGTAAAAAAACAGTTTTTAACAAACAATGGGAGTTTAATATTCCACCAAGATACAAAATAATTTTAAAATAAAATGATAAATATTTAACTGGAATACTTGAACTAAAAAAGGATTTATTTTTTACAAAAAATACCATTTTTCAAGAAAACATATAATTAATCTTAAACTAAAAAAATAAATTCTGAACTATATAGTTGAATTTGGAAATACAAAATAGTTTTTAACAAAAAACGGAAGTTAAATATTTAGTTAAAAATTATTCCACAAAAAAATTGAATTTTTAACTGAAATAATAAATACAAATACTTGAATTACTTGAAAAAAAATACTCAAATACTTGAAAAGACTATTCTTCAACAAAACAGTTGAATTTTAAAGAAAATTAATCTTAAACTAAAAAAATAAATTTTGAACCATATAGTTGAACTTGGAAGTATAAAATAGTTTTTAACAAACAATGCAAGTTAAATATCCCACCAAAATACAAATTAATTTTGAACTAAAATGATAAAAAAAATTCATTTTCTACCAAAAAAAGACCATTCTTCAACAAAATAGTTGAATTTTCATGAAAATAATTGAACTTTCAACTAAAAAATGGAATATGTAATTAGAAAATTTTGAAAAAGTTTAAAAATTCAAGTATTTCAGTTAAATATTAAATATTTTAGTTGAAAATTCGTCCATTTTGTTGGTAAATTGTTTTTTTTTTGTAGAAAATGAATTAATTTTTAATAAATTCAAGTATGCCAGTTAAATATTTATCATTTTAGTTGAAATCTAATTTGCATTTTAGTAGAATATTTAACTTCCAGTGTTTATTAAAAACTATTTTTTACTTTCAAATTCAACTATATGGTCATAAATTTTTTTTTAGTTTAAGATTATATTTCTTATTTGTAAGAAATGAAAATTAATCTTAAACTAAAAAAATAAAGTCTAAACCATATAGTAGAATTTGGAAGTAAAAAAAAATAGTTTTTGACAAAAAACGGCATTGAATATTTAGTTAAAAATTATTCCACAAATTAAAAATTATGTTTTTAACTAAAATGATAAATAAAAATACTTAAATTAGAAAAAAAAAGAATCATTTTCTATAAAAAAGACCATTCTTCAACAAAATAGTTAAATTTTCAAGAAAATAATTGAATTTTCAACTAAAAAAGTGGAATATTTAATTAGAACACTTGATTTTCCAAACAAAAAGATTAATTTTTTAAAGAAACAAAAATAGTTTTTAACAAATAATGGGAGTTTAATATTCCACCAAGATACAAAATAATTTTAAAATAAAATTATAAACATTTAACTGGAATACTTGAACTAAAAAAGGATTTATTTTTTTACAAAAAAGACCATTTTTCAAGAAAATATATGAATTTTCAACTTTAAAATTGAATATTTAACTAGAATACTTGATTTTTTAAACAAAAAGATTAATTTTTAAGGAAAGAAAATTAATCTTAACTAAAATAAATTCTGAACTATATAGTTAAATTTAAAAGTAAAAAAATCGTTTTTAACAAAAAACGGAAGTTAAATATTTAGTTGAAAATTATTCCATTACAATAAAAATTCATTTTTAACTAAAATAATAAATATTTAACTGGAATACTTAAATTTAAAAGATACCATTTTTCAACAAAATATAATATAAATTTTAAACTAAAATATTGAATATTTAATTAGAATACTTGAATTTTCAACCAAAAATATTAATTTTAATGAAAGAAAATTAATTTAAAACTAAATAAATAAATTTTGAACCATATAGTTGAATTTAGAAAGAAACAATTAATTTAAAAAAATAGAATATTAAAATAATTAAAATATTCAACTGGAATACTTAAATTTTTAACTAAAAAGATTAATTTACAAACAAGAATAACTTTCTTCTGAAAATGACCATTTTTTTCAAAGAAGAAGATTTTATTTTAAAACAAAAAGGATGATTTTATATGGAAAAATACAATTTTTCAAGAAAATCTAATAATTTTCAAGGAAATAGTTGAGTTTCCAACTCAAAAAGAAACTAATATTTTCAACAACAAAATAATTGGAAGTCAAAAATATCAATTTTCAACGAAAAATGTGATGACTTAAAATAAAATTATGAATCTTCAATTGAAGTAGTTGAATCTTAAATCAAAAAGATTACTTTCCACAAAAAATACCAATTTTCAACAAATTTTCAAAATAAAATAAAATAAATTATCAACCAAAAATTCAACGTTCAACCTAAGAGATGATTTTTTTACTAAGATGCTGTAAGATTTAATTAGAATAGTTACATTTCTGTTTTAAAAAAATTACATTTAACAAAAACAACTATTTAGAAAAAAATAGTTACGTTTTCAAACGACGTGATTAATTTTCAGCTCAAATGATGAATATTGAAAGAGAATAAATGAATTTTATATAAAAAAATATAAATATTTAACTAAAATTATGAATCTTTAACTAGAATAGTTTTATTTTTGAATAATAAAATGAAATTTCACTCAAGAAGATCAACTTCTACCTAAAAAGACGAATATTCAACCAAAAAATATAATCATGGAACCCAAAATTGAATAGTTAGATTTTTAGTTAAAAAAATTAATATTCAACAAAAAATACAATTTTTCAACTTAAATGATCAAATATTTATCTGGGATAGTTATGTTTTCCATTATAAAAAAAAGAATAAGATTAGCAGTTGATATTTAAACAAATAAAGATTTAAATTCGTACTCAGAAACAGTTGAATTTAATTGAAAAAGGCAAACTTTTCAACGTGAGTTTAATTTTTTACAAAAAAGAATACCTTTCCAACAAAATGCATGAATTTCGATCTAGAAATGTTTAATTTTCAGTTAAAAAAATTAATTTCAAACCCAAAAACATATTTTCAACAAAAAAGTTAAGCACACCAATCTAAAGCTACTTTAACAAATATTGAATATTTTTTGTTCGATTTTATATTGTAATTAAAAAAAATTAAATTAAATTTAAAAAAATTACCTTGAAAAAGTTTCCTGACTTTAAAAAAAAATGTCTGAAATTTCCAGGTTTCTCGAAGTGTATAAAAATTCCCTGACAACCCCATATTTTCTAGCTAGGCGTTAAATTCAAATTCTTTAATATTTTTTGAATAAGAATTGAAATTATCATAATATTATTTATTCCAATAACTTTATTCTCAAATAAAAATTTTAATGACTCATCAATTATATATTTTTTAATCTAAAGACGATGCTCTTCACTTATACTATTTTGTATATTAAATTCAATAAATAAATTTACTAACGAGAGTCTCAAGATAGTGTCACCAAATTTTTAACAAATTTTAGTATTTGTTTAAAAATATAATTATTTGGTTAAAAATTCACAATTTCGGGTTCAAAAATTACGTATTTTTGTTGCAAATTTGTTTTTTGTTGTTAAAAATCAAATATTTTGTTGATAATAATTCGTCTTTGCTGGCTAAACCCGGCTATAACATTTTTATTTTAAAATTCAAAAGTTTAGGTTGAAAATTCAACTCCTTGGTTAACTATTTGTTTCAAGAAAATTAAATAGTTTTGTAGAAGATTGGTTTTTTTTTTTTTAATGAATTTTCCTCAATGAAAATTTATCAACTCTATTTTTCTTTGAAAATTGAACTACTGATTTAAAATTAAAGTATTTAGTTAAGATATGCTGGAAAATGAAAAATATAAACAAAACATTAATCAAATAAAATTTGGACTAAAATCGAATCCATTGTTCCTAATATTTAGTTGAAAATTTATGTAATTTGTTCAAAGTTTTGTTGGTGAAAATTCGTCTTCTTTGATAGAAAATCAAATTTTTCTCAAAAAGAAAATATTTTCTTGAAAAACTTGTCTTCGTTAGTTTTCTATAAAATTCACCTCTTTTTATTGAAATTATTCTCCTCAAAAAAGTTTATATAATCTATTTATCGTTAAAAATTTATATTTTTGGTTTAAAAAGTGAAGTATTTGGTTCAAAAATGTCAAAAAAGAAAAATATATAAACTCAAAGCTAATCAAATAAAATTTTAAATAGAATTGCATCCATCGTCACAAATATTTATTTGAAACTTTATGTCATTTTTTATAAATCCGTATTTTTTGGTAAAATAAATCTTTTTCTTCTAATGGGTTAAAAATGTAACTATTTGATTAAAAAATTCTATATTTTGTTAAAAGTTCTTTTTTTTTGTTAGACAATAATTTTAGGTTGAAAATTCAAATCCATGCTTCAAACTACGTTCTTATTAATTCACTTTTTCGTTAAAGATTCAAAATGAGAGTAGAAAATTCGTTTTTTTTTACTAAAAAAAATTCAACTGGTTGTTTGTTAATTAACTTTTTAGTTAATTTATATTATAAGGCGGAAACTTTAACTGTTTTGTAGAAAATTCGTTGTTTTTTTCAGTGATAAATAATTCTCCTCAATGAAAATTTCTCTAATATATTTTTTGTTAAAAATTGATCTTTTTAGTTTAAAAATGCAAGTATTTAGTTAAAAAATGTTAGAAAATAAAAAATATAAACAAAAAATTAATCAAATAAAATTTGGACTAAAGTCAATTCTTGTGTTTTTTATTTGTTGAAAAGTAATATTCTTGGATGAAAATTTAACTTTTTGGTTAAAAATTTATGTCTTCTGTCGAAAATTCGTATTTTTGATCAAAAATCAAATATTTTCTTACAAATTTGTTTTTTTGTTTTGTTTAAAACCAACTGTTTTTATAAATAAAATTTTGTATAAAATACATATTCTCAGGATGAAAATTCCACCGTTTTCTAGAACATTCGTCTTTTTTATTAAAAATTAATTTTCCTTAATAAAAACTTATCTAATCTATCTTTCGTTAAAAATATAAAAATGTCAAAAAAAGAAAAATATATACTCAAAATTAATCAAATAAAATTTGGACTAAAAGCACATCCATTGTCCTAAATATTTATTTGAAAAATGATGTAATTTGCTATAAATTTGACTTTTTTGGTCAAAAATTTAACTATTTGATTAAAAATTTACATATATTGTTTTTGGTTAAAGATTCAAAATTTTAGTAGGGAATTCGTTTTTTTGGGGGGTTAAACATAATTTTCTAATCTGAAAATTGTCATTTTCGTTAAAAACTCACATTCTCTGATTGGAAATTCAAACAATTGGGTTAAAACTTTGGGCACTTTGTTAAAATGTCGGCTAAATCCAACTGATTTTTTTTAATTACATTTTTTTGCTGGAGTATCAACTATTAGATTTTTAATTGATAATTTCTGTTTTCAGGTTGAAAATTCATATTTTTAGGATGCATTTTCAACTTAATCTTTTGGTTGAAGTTCTAAATTATTTTTAGAAAGTTCGCTTCTTCGAATGAAAAGTAATTTTTTAAAATTAAAATTTAACTTTCTGGTTGTGAATAAACTTTTCAGTTATTAATTCATATTATCGGGTTGACAATTTAACTGTTTTGTAGAATATATATTTTTTTAATTGAAAATTTATTCTCATTAAAAATAGACCAAAAATATTTTGGTTTAAAATAGATCTCTTGATGTCTCTTTTTGTTTATTAAAAAGTAATTTTTTATCTGAAACTTTAAATATTTGGTTGAAAATTAATATTTTTGATAGAAAATTCCACTGTGTTATAGAAAATTTATATCTCTGGCTTGAAAATTCAACTTTTTGGTAAAAAATTAAACAGTTTTGTAGAAAAATCCTTTTCTTTTCATGCAAAATTAATTCTTCCTAATGAAAATTTAACTAATCCTTTTATGGTTAAAAAATTCGTAATTTTCTGTCGAAAATTGATCTTCGTAGTTGAAAGTTCAACTACTTGGTTAAAAATTTATGTATCATGTTGAAAATTTCTCTTTTTTGTTAGAAAATAAATTTTTTGGTCAAAAATCAAGAATTTTGTTGAAAATTCGTCTTTGTTTGTCAACTCCAACTTCCATAAAACAACAATTAAAAATGTTGTTTTATGGAAATATCGACTATTACATTTTTTCGTTAAAAATTCATCTTTTTAGGTTGAAAATTCTTTTTTTTTATTTTGTTAAAGAGTAATTTTTGTAACTGAAAACTTAATTATTGTTTTGAAAATTCGACTTTTTAAATCGAAAATTCGTCTTTTTGGCTGGAAAATTCAACTATTTCGTTACAAATTTATTTATTTCGTTAAAAATTCGTATTCTTTGTTAGAAAACAATTTTTTTCGCTAAAAACTAAATATTTTTTCACTGCAATTTCAACTAAAATCTTCATCGTAATTTTTGTTTGTTGAAATATTTGTTATTATATTCGTAATTTGTTGAAAATTTGTCTATTTTTTAGAGAAAATTAATTTTCTTTGTTAACAATTCAACTTTGCTGGGTAAAATTTATATATTTTGTTTCAAATTCCTCTTTTCTGGTAGAAAATTAATCTTTCTTATTTTAAATTCAAGTGTTTGTTAAAAAAACGATGTGTTTTATTCAAAAATAATCTTTTTTGTTGACACAAAGTTGCACTATTTTGCAGAAAAATCGTGTTTTTTTCAGAGAAAAATAATTCTCCAGATTGAAAATTTATCTACCCTATTTTTCGTAAAAAATTTATATTTTTAGTTAAAAAATTCAAGTATTATTCAAACAAAATTTGGACTAAAATCACATCTATTGCACCAAATATTTAGTAGGAAATTTATGTTATTTATTTCTAAATTATTGTTTGTTTTTTTTGCCGAAATGTAATCGTCTTGGTAGAAAATTCAACTATTTGGTTAAAAATTTATGTCTTTTGTCACAAATTCGTGGTTTTTGTTAGAACATCAATTTTTTTCTCAAAAATCAAATATTTTCCTAAAAATTTATCTTTGTTGGTTAAATCCAATCGTTTTTTATTTCTAATTAAAATTCTGTTAAAAATTCATATTCTCAGGATAAAAATGCCAGTGTTTTTTCATAGAAAAATAATTTTCTTGGTTGAGAATTTAACTATATGGTTAAAGAACGATGTATTTTGTTCAGAATTAATCTTTTTTGATAAAAATTAACCTATTTATTTGGACCATGAGACTGTTTTCTTGAATACTTATGATTTTGGATTAAAAAATTCAAAACTTTTCATGAAATTTTTTACTTTATTGACAGAAAAATCATTCTTTCTTAAAAATCCGTCTTCTTGATTCGGAAATAGTGTCTTTAGTTTATTAATTTTTTGAAATAGTAAATAGCAAAATAGTGTCATCGCTTTAAAAAAGTGTTGAATAGTGTCAATAGTTTGTTGAGTTCGAGGCTTGCACTAATATAAAAATTTATTTATTAGTTTGCTTACAGTTCCGCAGAAATGTACTCCATTCGTTTTGCAACGTTTTGTTTTGCCTCTTCCAAATCTTGTTTAACCAAAACGGGACCTATAAGTTTATAAACCTCGTTTCCTGATTTTAAAAGGTCCAATTCTTCCTTCACAGTCGTATTTTCGTTCAATTGGCCATCCAATTGTTGCCGTTTGGTAAGGGCTTTGTGATAATCTAACAGGAAAAAACAGGTTTTATTATAAATTATAAAAATATATGTATATTTTCTGTATTTCTAGAAATTTAGGATGACCCAGTACAAAATTGAGAAAAGGCCCCCCTTGATCTAAACATTAAAAATACCAAATTTGACACCAGTTTACTGAATAAAGACGTTTTTTTTAAAAAATTGGATTCTTCCAATTTAGAAAAACAATAACTAACATTTTCTCCCTTTCAACATAAAAAAATTCATTCAAATTTTAGAAACAAAAAAAAACATTCAAAAAAATATTTAAAATACCAAATTTTACCCCAAATTACTGAACAACCATGTTTTTTAAAAATTAGTCTTCTTCCATTTCAGAAAAACAATAACAAAAAAATTTAATTGAATTTTGAAAGAAAAAAAAACAATTAAAAATACCAAATTTGACCTCAGTTTACTGAATAAAAATGTTTTTGAAAATATTTGCTTCTTCAAATTCAGAAAAACAATAACCAATGTTTTATCTCTTTTAACATAAAAAAATTTAATTACGTTAAAAACATAAACAAAAATTATTACCAAATTTGACCTCAGTTTACTGAATAAAAATGTTTTTTTTTTAATTGGCTTCTTTCAATTCAGAAAAACAATAACTAACATTTTCTCTCTCCAACATGAAAAAAATCAATTAAATTTTAGAATAAAAGTTAAAATACCAAATTTGACCCCAGTTTACTAAATACAAATTTTTTTCAAATTGGCTTCTTCCGATTCAGAAAAAACAATAACATTTTCTCTCTTTCGACTTAAAAAAAAATTAAATTTCAGAAAAAACATTTTTAAAACTTTTAAATATCAAATTTGACCTCAGCTTACTGAATAAAAAAGGTTTTTTTTAAATTGGCTTCTTTAAATTCTGAAAAACAATAACTAACATTTTCTCTCTTCAAACATAAAAAAAATTAATTAAATTTTAGAAAAAAATTAAAAATACAAAATTTGACCAGATTTTACTGAATACAATTTTTTTTAAATTGGCTTTTTTCAATTCAGAAAAAACAATAACATTTTCTCTCTTTTAACATAAAAAAATTTAATTCCATTTCAGAAAAAAAGACATTTAAAAAACCATTAAAAATAACAATCTTGACCCCGTTTTACTGAATAAAAATGCTTGTTTTTTTAAAGTGGCTTCTTCTCATTTTATCTCATCCAACGTAAAAAAATTTTAATAAATTTTAGAAAAAAACATTAAAAAAACAAAATTTGACCCCAGTTTACTGAATATAAATGTTGTTTTTTAAATAGGCTTATTCCAATTCAGAAAAACAATAACATTTTCTCTCTTCCAAAGTAAAAAAAAGTAAATTAAATTTCAGAAAAAAAAACATTAAAAATAACAAGCTTGATCCCAGTTTACTGAATTAAAATGTTTTTTTTTTAATTGGCTTCTTTTAATTCAGAAAAATAATAATATTTTCTCTCATCCGACCTCCAAAAAATAAAATTTCAGAAAAAAACCATTAAAAATACCAAATTTGACCCCAGTTTACTAAATAAAAAGGTTTTTTTTAATTTGACTTCTGTCAATTCAGAAAAACAATAACTAACATTTTCTCTCTTCCATCATTAAAAAAATTAATTACATTTTAGAAACAAACATTAAAATCAATTAAATTTAAGAAAAAAAATAAAAATACCAAATTTGACCCCAGTTTATTGAACACAAATGTTTTTTTTCATTGGCTTCTTTCAATTCAGAAAAACAATAATAATAATTAATTACATTTTAGATAAAAACATTAAAAATACTAAATTTTACACCAGTTTACTGAATAATTTTCTTTTAAAATAGGCTTCTTCCAATTCAGAAAAAAACAATAACGTTTTCTCTCTTCCGGCATAAAAAAGGAAATTAAATTTCAGAAAAACTAATATTAAAAAAAAAACATTAAAAATACCAAATTTGACGCCAGCTTACTGAAAAAATGTTTTTTTTATATTGACTTCTTTTGATTCAGAAAAACAATAAATAACATTTTCTCTCTTTCAATCTAAAAAAATTAATTAAATTTTATAAAAAAAATTAATTAAATTTTAGAACAAAATTTAAAATACCAAATTTGACCCCAGTTGACTGAATAAAAATGTTTGTTTTCTTAAATTGGCTTCTTCCAATTCAGAAAAAACAATAAAGTTTTCTCTCTTCCGACAAAAAAAAAAAAGGAAATTAAATTTCAGAAAAACTAATATTAAAAAAATACATTAAAAATACCAAATTTGACCCCATTTTTTCGAATACAAATGTTTTTTTTAATTGGCTTCTTTTAATTCAGAATAGCAATAAAATTTTCTCTCTTCCCACATAAAAAATGTTAATTAAATTTAAAAAAAAAACATTAAAAATACCAAATTTGACGCCAGTTTACTGAAAAAATGTTGTTTTTTTAAATTGGCTTCTTTTGATTTAGAAAAACTAACTAACATTTTCTTTCTTCCAACCTAAAAAAGTTAATTAAATTTGGCAAAAAAAAATTAATTAAATTTTAGACAAAAATGTGAAAATACCAAATTTTACCCAAGTTGATTGAATAAAAATGTTTGCTTTTTAAATTGGCTTTTTCCCATTCAAAAAAAACATTACTAAAATTTTCTCTATTCCAACATGAAAAAAATCAATTTAATTTTAGAAAAACAATAAAAATACCAAATTTGACCTCAGTTTTCTGAATAAAAACGTTTTTTTTTAAATTGGCTTCTTCAAATTCAGAAAAAACAATAACATTTTCTCTCTTCCGACACAAAAAAAAAGTAAATTAAATTTCAGAAAAACTAATATTAAAAAAATACATTAAAAATACCAAATTTGACCCCATTTTTTCGAATACAA